>RJWH01005179.1:25882-83761 GCA_004363575.1 Solenodon paradoxus | reverse complement strand
TGGTGATGATGGTGATGATGGTGGTGATGGTGGTGATGATGGTGATGATGGTGGTGATGATGTGATGGAGATGATGGTGATGATGGTGATGATGATGGTGATGACCTGTCATCACTTTGGAGCCTCTGCTTAGAGCCAGGCACTTGTACACTTTGTGTTACTGCAGTTTGATCCTCTCGACTACTGCATGAGGAGGGCTGGTCATGGATGAGGAACCTGAGGCCCAGCACTCTGAGCCTGCCTGAGACTCACCCAGGACATGGTCAAGCTGAGGTTCGCTCTCAGTCGCCCAGGCTGCACCATCCTCGCTCTAACCCCAACCATTATGCTTCCCTGTGTGGGTTCAGAATCAGTGACTTGGGTTTGATTATGAACTAGCACTTACTGGCTGAGCACTGTGGGCTGTATCTTCACCCTCTGAGCTTCCAGGTCCTCGTCCGTAAAATGGCTGCCTCTTGGGGCTGCTGTGAGCTTTGGGTAAATTCCTGCTGCTCACAGTCAGCCCTCCAAATCCTTCAAGTCTTTGCTTAAACATCACCTTCTCAGCAAGGCCTAGTCTGACCACCAAGTTATGACTGCAGCCAGCCCGTTCCTTGCCCTGTGCTGCTTCGTCTCCCACGTCACACCGTACCTTCTCTTTGCTCCACTTACCGTCACCTCTGTGGCCAGTATGCCTGGTCCCCTGAGGAGAGGGCTGCCTTCTCCCCTTCCTGGGGGCCTCTGGGGCTGAGATTCAGCTGTCAGGGCTGGGAAGGGCTGCAGAGGCCAGCTGGGAGGTATTTACAGAGGGAAAGAAAACACTGGATTCTGGGTCAAGAGGACGGCAGGAGGTGAAGCCAGCACAGGGAGGATGGCTCCTCCAGGGGTGCATTTCAGGTTTGTCTCGCCCCACTGCCTCAGCCTTGGCCTCGGACAGTCCAGAGCCTGCACCCCAGCCCTCCCCTCCCAGGGGTCCTGAAGGGACCTCCACCCTGGCCTTTCCCTGGCCTTTCCCTGGCCTCACGCTCAGCTAGTGGGCCAGGCACCCACACACTCCTGCCTGTGGGGCTCACTTAGGGGGTCATCTCAACCCCATCATAATTGTCTGACCTTTGTGGATTCTGGGGATTCCGGTCTCTGAGGAGGGACAGACTCAGAAAAAGTGACCACTCATGTCCAGCAGTGAGGTCAACCAGGTTCTCTACCCAGTTTCAGGGGGAGGTGTCCCAAGTTTCACTCATACCCCTTAGAGCCACCCCAGGTCCCCCGTCTGGAAGTGCAAGTGGGCCTTTGGGCCCCCATGTGTCCCTACCCTGACCCTTAGCCCCTTACCCTTCGCTCACAAATGCACTCCCCGCCCCAGGTGTGGTCGCATCCCAGGTGTGGTCACAACCCAGGTGTGCTCCCCGTCCCAGGTGTGCCCCCCTACCCCCTCCCCCTCTCCACCCCGCCTGCCCCTGCTCACTCTGGCCCCTGGGCCTTTACACATGCGCATCCTCTCCTGCAGTGCAGTTCTGTTCCAGCCAGTTGCTCTGTCCTTAGGACCCAGCATGAGTCCCACCTCCTTCAGGAGGCCTTCAGAGTCTGCCCTGGGGTTGAGCTGCCAGCTTTGAATCAAGGGTGCCACATACATGTTCGCGCCCCGCTCTGTGTTTCACAGGACATGGAGGGTGTGGAAGTTGATGACAGATGGACTCGTTTTTCTCTCCTTCCTGGGACCCTGTGTCAGCTACCTAACTCCCCTGAGCCTCAGGTCTGTCCTTACCTAGAAGATGGAGAGAGTGAAAGGACCCCTCCCCAGCCAACTCATGGGACAGGTGCCAAGGGGCCAGCGCACCTGTGAGGGGCTCAGGAGTGGTGGGGGGGCCCAGGGCACCTGCACCAGCAGACCAGCCCCTCTTGATTGGGACCCATGTTCTTCATCGTGTCCCCCGAGGGCGCTGGCCCTGAGTCAGCCCTGCGAGGACTCAGCGTGTAGGGAGTCCCTTTATGGAACCGAAGCCTCCCCGTGACTGTCCCTTTAGCCTGCACTCTCCTTCAGGGCCTGGTCATCTTCAGGTTCCTCTCAGCACCTGGCAGGGCAGTTGGCATGGAGTAGATGTCCACTCCTGACCCCTGACCACAGAGTGGGTGCCATTGGCTCTGGGAACGTGGTCCAGCCCAGGATGAGGCCTCAGAGGCCATCTCGTCACACACTATCACTATCTGCATGGGGAAACTGAGGCTGAGGATGGGAGGGACATGCTGAGCTGTGGGACAGGCAAACCTGGATTTGTGTCCAGCTCATCAGCTTCCTGCCAGCAGGATTCTGGGCCAGTCACTGTCTCTCCAAGCCTCAGTCTCCCTGTCTGTGAATGGGACTGATAATGATGGTTGTAGGAATAACCAGAGATGGTATCTATGAAAGTGTGGGGTCAGTGCTGCATGTGAGGCGGGTCTCCAGTAGAGGGGTGCCCCCGGTCCATAGTCCTGCATGTTAGTGGCAGGTCCGGGCGTGGAGAGCTGGGCCACCTGTCCCCCCAGCTTCCTTCCACTCCCTCTGCTGAGGAGGAGCTGGCCGGCTTCCCCTTTGCCTGGCCCAGCCTTGTCAGCCCGTACGTGATCCCCACTCGCAGCTTATCTACAGAAAAGCACTACCAGGCCTGCCCAGGAGAGTCTGGTCAATACAGCTGCGGGCATCCAAGGTCCAGATCCAGTTTCCACACCTTCTCCATTACGCTGGCACCAGTGACACCTCTCAAGTCTCCTCCAGCTCAGACACGAGGCTTATTGGAGATGAGGTCACCCCCTACTTCCCTCCAGATCCCCAGACAGCTGCTTCCCTTCCTCCCCCTCCCCAGAGGGGCCTCCCCGGCTCCACTCCATTCCTTCCCCTTGGGAGAAGGAAGAGAACATTCTAGGGACCACAGCCAGGCTGTCCCAGATGACAGTACCCAGCAGTGGTGCCTCTTGTGGGGGAGCAGCAGTGCGGGAGAGGGGAAGATCCTTTGCAGACAGACAGATACTGCGGCTGCGGAATGCTAGACCTATCACTTGACTTACCCTAAATGGGGGCTGGAATCTCTTCTTTGCACATTTGCAGATGGAAGTGTCCAGCACTCTGCCTTCTTTACTGTTGGCTAAGCTGGTTCTGTAGTTGGACACCCTGTCCTCCTCTGAGGAGGTCCCAGGTCCTGCCTGCTTGAACTGCCACCTGCCCCGAGCCATGTCCACACTCCCTGGGTCAGACACCACACCATCACTCCCTAGCACAACGCACCCCTTGGAGCCATCAGAGGACTGTATCCTTATCATCAGTCCATTTTGCAGATGGTAAAACCAAGGCATGAGGATGTCAGAAAGCTTGCTCAAGGTCACCACCCAGTAAATGATGAAGCTTGGGTCAAGTGCAAGCATATAGGTCACCACTGCCTCTCAGTGCCCCGGCTTCCCACTCCCATCTGTTTGTGCATCTCATCTCCTGTGTGTGCACCCCTCTTCCCATCCGACCATGAAGCCAGGCACCCATCTTCCCACTGGTTGATCTCTCCCTCCGCCTGTGCTCCCCACTGACAGTAAACGCCACCAGGCATTTGCACTGACCTTTGTGTCTGCAGCAGCCTGCTCTCGGGTCATCTGGTTGGACAGACAGATAGACAGACGGGATGACAACCCATAGTCGTTAAGTGCTGTAAAGACCTCGGGCACTGTCGGGCCACAGTGGAGGTGTCTGACCCAAGCTGGGGTTCAGAGACGGGAGCCCTTGAGCCTGAAGGGAGGGGTGCAGAGAGAGAAAGAACTCCCCTACAGTGAGAGCTCACATGTAAAGTCTCCCCCAGGAGACTGGGGGGCAGCAAGTCAGCCCTTACGGCTGCAGTAAGGGCTCCAGGGGCCAAAGATAAAACTGAAGGGGAGGGCGAGCCCAGGTGGTGCGGAGCTGTGAAATCAGGTCGGTGTGTGATGTAGGTGATGGGGGCCTCCGAATGGTTTACATGGGGGTCACAAGGCCATAGGGCACCCATGGTCCCAGTGCTTTCTGGCCACTGCAGGGTAAAGTGAGGGTCCAAGGCTCAGAGAGAGGGGAGCTGTTATTGTAATGGCGTACTCAGTGTGATGGGCCCCGGAGGCCAAGGGGGACAGAAGTGGGTGTCAGGATGGCTCCTCAATGGACTTAGGTGATGGACTGGGTGTGAGGGCAGTATGTCACCTCTCCTGAGAGGCCCCTTCTTTCTGTTGGAACTTCTCTCTCTTTTAACATCCCCAGGCTTTTGCACAGGATTTGTCCTGCCTGGAAGACCCCGACGGTGAAGGTCAAGCAAAAAAGTTGGGAGGGAAATTTGTTTGGTGGGGTGGGCCAGGGTGTGAGACTACGAGTTAACAGAGTCGTGGTCCTCCTCCTCCTCCTCCTGCTTCCTCCTCCTCCACCCCCTCCTCCTCCTCTCCCTTCTTCTTTCTCCTCCTCCTCCTCCCCCATCCCCTTTCCTCACTGCCCCCCTGCCCCCTCACTCCTCTTCTTCTTTTAAAGGAAAGTCCCAGCAGAATGAAAGCCAGCACAGGCAGGCAGGAAGAGAGGAGGAAGAAGCATTTTATTTATTCTATTTAGCTGTTCATCTTGGTTATTTCCCTGGACCCTGGGAGGCAAACCCTGGGCCTTTGAGATATACATGAACTGCACCAGCGGAAGGTGGCAGACCTAACCACTACTCCACCAGGGCGTGCCCAGAGCCATCCTTCTTGAAAACATCCTTTCCTGACCTGCTCATTCCACACCAAGCAGGTCTCTCTTATCATCCCACTCTGGACTCTTTCACAACGTGTGGTTTTACCTGCAAGTGTACTGAATGAATGCATTTGTCTCACGTTAAACAGTGTGTGCCATCATCTAGGGACATCAAAGCTGTTGTCATGTCCCCAGCATCTTAGCACAACCCTTGACACATACCAGGGGCTCAATAAATGAATGAAAGCTCCTGACAGAGGTTAAACCAGAAGGAGTTGCCACTGTGTAGAGACCGGAGGCCCAGCTGACATTTGAGAACAGAACCCCAACTCCCCAACACTGACTTAGAGGAGTATACACAGACACATTTTCAGTAATTCTAAACTACTAGATGGACTGAAGAAAGCCATCGGGGCGACCCGGAGGGAAGCTGGCAGGGCTGGGGGCTGCCGGATTTGGTTACCAGCCCGGCTGGCGCTCTCAGGCTGTGCTGGCACCAGAAGGGGCTGCGGCCCAGTTGTTTGGTCCTGGGGCCTGGCCTGGGGCCGGAATAAAGGCTGGAACAAATGCATCACACTTCCAACCCCAAAGGCTCTCAGAGTTGATAATATACATGTGTTTTATTTTCATTAGACTACAAAGTGAACCTGATTTTCTCTTGAACACCGGGAATCTGCTGAAACGAGAAGCCTGGGGTCATGGAGAGAGCGGGGTGCAGGGCCACGCTGGACTCGGCGTGTGGCTTCCTTACTGCCAGCTCTGTGGTCATCTCGTCACTGTGCTCTGTGATGCCGGTGGGGATGCTGGATGTCAAAGTTCACTGAAAACCTAAAGGTATTGGATACATAGGAGGCGTGGCTTAATTCGCCACAATGAAGCATTTTTGAAAATCTAGGAAACGAAAGCATTCCTTTAGCTTTCTGACCTTTGGGGGCCCAGGTGAGCACAAGGCTGCTTTTGGTCTGGGTTATTCTCTGCATGTTCCCATTCAGAGGGAGCTGGAGGGGCTCGTCTGGTCTTTTTTGCTACAGACTACGTCACAACCCCCCTGGACCAATGGGCTGGCTGCCTGCTCATTGGCACCACTCCTCATCCAATCAGCCACTGGCGAGAAGTCACGTGACCCGGATGGCGCTGCCTCCTTTCCCTGCTCTTCAATTGTTCTGGGAGGGGCTGTCACGGTGGCCATTTTAAAGATGAGCAAAGTGAGGCACAGAGAGGACTCCTCACCAGTGACCGGAGCTCGTAAAATAGAGACTCCTGACTCACACCCTGGGCTCTCACTCATTGGGTTCCAGTGCTTGCGGATCTGTGTCTCCGAGCTTCTCAGAATGGCTGCAACGCAGGAAGCACCCTGTATGTGTTTGCCAAACGAGAGCTTAGAAATACTAACATTTAACAGGCTGATTATGAGAACTCAGTATTGCTGAAAACACTTGGCACGGACCCTGGGACTGAGCAGTGGGGAATAAATATTGGCTCAGTGTGTTGCTGGGTTCATCGCGCCTCCCTTGTGGCTTGGGATCACCGGTCCTGGGAAACAGGGGAAGACGGCAACCCCGTGCTCCCTCCGTCAGCCCTGCCTGGCCTTTAGAGATGGGCTCTCCCTCTCTTCCCTGTGCTCACTCTGGGCGTCGGCGAAACCTCTTCCAGGGGAGTTCATGGGTCTGGCAGGCCCTTCTGGTCAGCCTTCCCAGGTTCGCTTCCTCGTCTTGGGGTGACCTTCCCCGGACCCCCCAACACTCACCCTGGTCTTCCTTCTCCTGCGTCTTACTCACCCTGACCCTCCAACGCTTCCGTCTTTCTTCCAGCCAGAAACTGCCCCGCGCACTCACAGCGCCCCTGACATTCCTACGCACCCTCTTAAGGCGCTTTGCCCTGGGGAAATAATTGCCCTAAAATGCACAGGAGACGGGTGAGGGGGGATGCACCAGGCGACCACACTGGCCACGCGTTTGGGGATGAGCCGCTTCTCCTTGAGCCCCCGGTTCCTACATGCAGAAACGGAGTTATTTAATTCCCGCTTCGCAGACTTGTTCTGAGCGCTAAATGAAACAAGTGAGCACACGTAATAAAGACGAGTTTCCTTCCACATAGTGTGCACTAAGTGTTAGGCCTGAAGGGGCTTTAAAGGGATTTCGGATCTAGTGCTTTTCCAACTTGGAAGCAGAACCGCTGTTTCCAATGGTAGGTCAAGTGGAAGCGCCCTCAGAACGCAGAGCCGGCCAATCAGCGGCTGCTCTGCGGGGGCGGGGCTCTCGGCCCCGCCCACCCCGCCCCGCCCCCAGGCTGGAGCCCCCTCCGAGTCTCCAGGACCCTCCACGCGGTTTGGAGACCCCTCGAGAAGATTCAAGGGCATTAACTCGCTCCGGACTCTTCCCAGCCTTCCCACCCAGACGGTGCTTGGGGGCGTCATGATGCCAGAAGATTCGAGAGCCGGGAGATCAGTGGGGAGTGGGCTGCAGCCGGAGTGGAGGAGGAAGCTTATTTTTTTGTAGACGGGAGACTTCATATCCACTTCTGAGTCCGAAAAAAAGAAAGAGGAAACTGAGGACTGTTTTTGTTTTTGTTTTCCATCCAAGTCAGGTTTATGGAGTTATAATTTACAGAGAGTAAAACTCCCTTTTCAAAGTGTACAGATCTGTGAGTTTTAACCAGTGGAGACACTCAGGTACCTGCCGTCACAGTTAAGATAAAGAACATCTGCACTCTCTTCAAAGATCCCTCAGGCTCCCCATCATCTCCAGGAAACCGCTGACTCGGATGAAAGGCAACTCAACCAGCTCCCTGTGATTTCTGTCCCTAGAGATCAGCCTTTTCTGCAGTATCACTGCAGGTAATCACACAGCAATTAGCCTTTTGTGTCTGATTTCTTTCACTTCGGATGCTGTGTGCGAGCCAGCCGTGTTCCCTCGCACTGGGGTCTGTTCCTGCTGAGTAATACTCCGCTGTGTGGGTGTGCCCAGATTTAATTATCAACTTACCAGCGGAGACAGCTAAGCTGTTGCCAGTTTTCTCTTGTGACGAATAAAATGGCTAGGAACATTCGAATAGCAGTTTTCGTGTTCACCTATATTGTCATTTCTCTTGCTTAAATACCTAAGTGTGTGATATGTGGGTCAGAGGTGTATTTTTTTTTTAAATAATAATGTTATTATTTCTTTTGTTTACATTGCTATGCGGCTATTTATCTGCGCCACAGAGATATGTGTATATCCATATTTATCAATGTAAACATAAGAAATAATAACATTATCATAACGACATGATAAACTTCCAAGCTGGAATTTCTTTCTGGCTAGTGAGTAGTGTCCTCTGCCTGTGGCCACGTGACTCACTGCTGTATAATGGTTGGTTTGTACCTTCGTGAATGAGTTATAACTTCCTGCGTTGTCTTTCCTAAGGACTTTTACTCTTCAACCCAAAGTCAATTGTTCCAGTCCAGAAGTGCTCCCCCACGTGCTAAGTCCAAGGATGCGTTTCTTCCTTGGCGAAGAAAGTTGTCCTGTGAACTGGCAGGCAGGAGGTGCGCAGGTGAGAAGAGACGCCACGAGGGACCCCTACAGTGAACACAGACCTGACACCCCTAAGTCTCTGCTGCCCAGAGTCCAAGAGAGACCTGCTGGGGGCCTCCGCTGCAGACAGAGTCCCTGCTTACTGTGCTGGTCCCCAGGGTTCTACCTTCTAGGCTCCATTTCCGTGAGGAACAGTCTCCTTTTAGACAAAGGAGTGACTGAGAGAGCTCTCCTGGGGGACCCAGTGTTGTCCCCCACTCTCACACCCTCGTTTTCCCCTCACACAGAGAGGCAGGGGCCTGCAGAGCAAATCCTGCTTTACTGCATGCCTGCCTTTATCTCCTCCGGCTCGCCTTCCCTCTCCTCCCCTGAAGTCCCAGCTCCAGTGGATGACTCACTGGCCTGCTGACTTCTGCTCTCAGTCACTGGCTGGCTCCAGGCTGCAGCTGGAGGAGCTGCTCATTTGCAGTTTTGCTGAATCAGTCTATCCATCTTCTGTCTATCTCTGTATCTATCATCCATCCATCAATTCATCTGTATAATCTGCCAATTTATCTTATTTACCTGTTTAGCTATCTATCTTCTTCTGTCAATCTGTTTTCTGTCTGTTTATCCATTCATCTCTGTAATCTGTCTATCATCTATCTACCTGTCACCACTATCCTCACCTAAATCTCTCTCTTTATCTACCTGTCCATCTGTCATCTGTATATTATCTATTATCATCTATATTTATCTCTATCCATTCATCTCTGTCACCTATGTATTATCTAATCTGCCTTTATCCATCTGCAGCTATCTCTCATCTATATATTATCTATCATATTTGTGATTCATCGATCTACTTCTTGTCACTTATCTTTACTTATCTTTATCTGCAGTCATCATGTGTGTCTCCATGTCTGTCTACCCACCTCTATTATCTATCACTCAGTCATCTAGCTAGCTAGCTGTCTAGCATCTAATCCCTTCATTCATCTTTATCTATCTATATCAGCTCTATCTATATCCATCTATCTATTTATCTATCATCCATACCTGCCTATCTATCTAATCAAGGAATGCATGGTGCAGAATTTGAAAGGAACAGAAGGGAGTGCAGAGAAGTCTCTTTCCCCCTCTTTCTCCAGTGCCCAGCTCCGTCTCTGCAGAGGTTAATGCCCTCCTTTCTGAGGACTTCTTCCAGAGGTGTTCCAGATGTGTATGCACACGGGGCTGTGTACGCATTTTCAGTTACCGCTGGGCTTCACGTGGAGGGCAGGCTTCGGTATGTGCTGTTCGCCGTGGTCTCGCCAGGGCTGCCACGTCTGGAGTCTGTTCTCTCTGTACAGAAAGAGTCGCCACCTCCACCCTGCCCTCTTTCAAATAAGCTCTACATGACCATCCTTTGTTTGCTTGGTCCTTTACTGATGGGCCTTAAGATCGCTTCCAATCTCTTGAGCGATTGCTTTTCAAAACACAATGACAGTGCTAGTCTTCTGCCGACAGTGACTGAAAACTCCCATTTCTCTGAGGATAACGAGTCAAATCTATAATGAGGCCCAGGGTTAGGCCTGGTCCACCCTGCTCTCTCTCTCGAGATCTCTGCTTGCCACTCGGAGTCACGGTCCCCGCCAGGCTGCCTTCATTTTCTCCCACCTGCGTGTTGTTCCACGCCCCCAGCGCTGGCACCCGCTGCTCCTCTTGCCTGGAATGTCCCCTGCTCCCTCTGGCTCCCCCATCCCTCAGAGCTCCACCTGGACACTGCTTCCTGGGGGAGCTGCCCCTGGCCCCACGGCTGCCCAGGTCTTGTGGCTGCAGCACCCTGTGATTCCGCTTCCCATCTCACTTCTGATGATTTAAGTGATGTCCATGTCCCAGTTGGACTGGAGCATCCAGCAGTCATTTTTCTCATCCTTTTCTCATCCTGTGAGCCTGTGTCCAGCCCTGCTCCAGAAAGACAGTAGGTCACACTATGCACTTACCACGTGCTGGACATGACTGCAAGACCTGGTGGTAAATCCTTTTTTTTTTTTTTTTAAAGGAAAGGTACAGCTAGGAATGAAGGCAAGCAGGCAGGAAGAGAGGAGGAAGAAGCACTTCATTTATTTTATTCAGTTGTTCATCTTGGCTGTTCCCCTTGGTCCCTGGACACCAGTGCAGGTCCTTGGGATGGATGTGGACTGCGCTGCAGCAGCCTTATCCACTAAGCCACCAGGGTGTGCCGATCAACTCCATTTTACAGACAAGGCATCAGGCTCAGATGACTGAAGCAAGTTACCTAAACTCATTAAAAACCCTGACACCACACGCCTCCCGGCCCCTGCATGTGCCCGAGTCCCATTAACGTTTTTTGTGTGAGTGACTGGTGGCTGGAAATGAAAACCAAAACAGACTCCCATTTTATAGATGGGAAAGCTGAGGCCCCTCCAGAGCTGACCAGGTGGAATTGGGGGCTACTGGCACAGGTGCTCCCGTGTGAACTAGACCGTCCCTGCCGTAGATTGGCCTCTCTAGACCTCTAAGCCCCCCTAGGCCCCCCTAGGCTTCCCTAGGCCTCTAGACCTCGGTGCCTGCTGCCTCCCCGTCCCTGTGGCTCTCCTCCTCAAAGTTTCCTCCAGAAACCCAGCAGGCAGCTCTTAATTCACCCTGCACCTCCCTTCCTGCTCTGACACCTCCAAGCATCAACCCACACAGCCCAGGAATCAAACCACATCGACCCCCAGTCTCTCAGAGCTCAGAACCTCTGTTCTCCCTTTAACAGCCGCACCCTGTGATTCTGGGAGTTTCCCCCTCGGACTCATCTACAGAGCAACTGGTCTGTGGTCAGTACAAATGTCTCTTAGCAACAACCTGAAGATATTTCTCTAATGATCAAGGTCTATTTTGGTAGGCTTTTCCCTTCTCAGAATGACAAGGAGAATGCATTCCTGTCTCGTGTGGGTACAGCGTGCTCCTGCGATCATCTCCACAGGTGGGGAGGAACCGGCTCCATGTGACACATGAGGATTTGCACTTTACCCTGACTATGTGAGCAGTGCAGTGCAGCCAGCCTCCTGATTGGTCTAAACAAAGCCCAAGGGCCTCATTCCCTTCACCGGTGATTGGAATAGAAGGGTGCATTGGAATAGAAGGGAGTAAGGAAAATTCTTCCTCTTTCATAGAAAAGAGGGCTCTTCAGGGAAAAGTCCCCCATCCCCACCTTTTTTAGTAGCTTCTGCTAGCATTTGGATACTGTTTGGAGGATGTGATGTCCAGAGCTGTGGCAGCTATTTTGTGACACGAGGCAACAAGCTTAAGGGGAAGAAAGAAAATACTCAAAATGGCAGAGTGGAGAGAGCCTGAATTTTTCTGTGACATCGCTGAGCCAGTGCCAAGTGGGACTCCTTCCCTCCAGTGTCGTTAAATAAACACTGGTAGCCTTGCAGTGACTTGCTGTAACTTGAAATTGAAAGCTTTTTTTTACAGATGCAGTGAGGTGACCTGTACTGGACCCTCTGAAATGACTCCCCCTCCTTAGGCTGTGCTGCCAGACCACCGCCACGGCAGGTCCAGGGGCCCCAGGCCTGGGCTCTGCCCTCGTTCCTTCACTAATTAGAGTTGGGACCAGACAGCTCTTCCCCTTGGTGCTTCTGTAAAAGAGGGGTCACATCCATTGGGGCACCTAACAATGACTCACCACCCCCAGAGCCTCACTGATGACTGTGAGGAGTGGGGAGCTTTGGGCTTTGCTCGGTGGTGACTCAGGGAGGAATCAGACGGCCTCGGAATCGTTCTGCATTCCGTGTCCCCATTTGTCAGCAGCCTTCATCCTGCCCCAGTTCCAGGGTGTATTTTTAGTGGAAAATAGACTTGAGCAGCCCAGGATGACACCATTCCTTCAGAGACTTCAGTGTCACCTGCTGACGGGGCTGAGCTGGGAGACGGGGTGGCCTGATGGCCGCAGCTGAGGCTGGGTGTGGGGAGCAGGAAACTAAGAGGGAAATCATTTGATTTTGCCATAAAAACAAAAAGTCTCCAGTGACTGCGAGCCTGGGGTGAGGGGATGCATTTGGGGTCCAGACTGATGATGTGGGGGCAGCGACCACCCAGCTAGGGCACCAACAATTGCCGTCTGAAGTCTCAATTTGCAGTTCAGGGCTGCACCTTGCTTAGGTTTTGCTGGGCACTTTGAAAAGTTTGCAAAAACGTGTTTGGGAGTGGGAGGCAGGGGGAGTTTAAATCCTTCTCCTGCACAAGGGGAGAGAATTTAGAGCCCTGGGAATCATGGAAGTGGACTGTCCAGCCTCTCCTTGTAGGACTGAGTCACCCAAGTCTCCCTGTTGCAGGTGTGGACTGCACCCTCCAACCAACAGCTGCTCGGTACTCACTGAGGCCTGGGAGGCCTCACCCAGTGGGTGACCCAGTCATGAGTCTGAAAGGCCACCCCCGTTGGCACAGGTGGCATCAGGCTGCGTCTGTGGTGCCTTCGCACTGCAGAACTCCCCGCGGGCTGGGCTGCAACTCAGTTTCCCCCGAGCCCACCCCTCTGATGCCCCTCTGCCCTGTCTGCATCCCCATGCCCTTGTGAGTGCTTCCTGAGAGCGCACCCAAATGCATCATTTGCAAAAGAATCTCTGTCTCCGACACAACTTGCAGGGAACCAGACCTATGATCGATCGAGGAAGTGATGTGGAGAGAGGGCTCTCTGGGCTGGAGGGGGCCCCCTCAGATGGGACGAAATGCTGCTTTAATTGAGCTACTACTTATTAGAGGGGCAGCTGGGGGGCACGTCTGTCCATCTCATGATGTGATGTTACTTCAGTCATTGCCTCCAATCTACACACAATCCGTTACACACAGAAAGGCTTTGTGAGGATGAATGTGTGTGTGACACTGGGTAAGGGGTTGGGTGTGATGATTGGATTGACGCCAGACAGGCACAGAACATGCAGGACAGTGAGACAATCCATAAATGGCATGAAGTCAGCAGAAACAGGAGGCGGACGTGGTCGTGAGAAAGCAAACCCTTGGGGACTTTGTAAATGTTGCAGGGCTTGGGACTGCCCTAGAAAGAGAATGGAGATTGGAATCATCCTTATCTAGACTTTAAGGAGCAGAAAGCTCCCAGTGAGGGTGGCAGCACGACCAGCGATGTATCTTCCTGCATTCTCAGCATCCGTTCTCTTTCCTCCCTGGTCACAGAGGACAAGTGGCCTATGCAGGTGAAAGAATAAATTTCCCAGAGCAGCTGGGGTGGCCACTGAGACGACTGCTCAGAGGTCTCCTTAACTTGGGCCCTTTTTGTCTTTTGATTTCTCTTCCTCCATCCTCCCTGGAATGTAGGCATGATGACTGGAGCCCCAGCAGCCATTTGGAAACACAGTGAGACCTTAGGATGGAAGTCACACTCTGAGGCTGGCAGAGCAGAAAAATCAAAGGCGACAGAGTGTCTGAAGACCTCATAGTGGTGCCAGACCAGGCTCTTTTGGTTTAAACTACAGAAATGGAGCTCTGGAGCCGCACCCTTTTCCCGATGCATGGAGGCTTTCACGAGTGCAAATTTGCTCTACCCACTTACTCCCTTTTCCCAGATTTATCATGATTGCTTATTACCTCAATTTCTGTGGAAAGAACTTTGGGAAGCAGCCTAGTGAGGGGAAAGGGCATGGGCTCTGCGGTCAGACTGAGCTGGGTTGGAGGTCAGGTTGCCTTCTTCCTACCTGCATGTTTTTCGATAAGTCAGCATCCTTGCGGTCATTCAGCCGCTTTAAAATGAGTATAACACAGACTGTCTGTCCTCCGGCTCCTGCTCATTAAATACCACTGCAGGTTTGCTGTTGGGGCGCCAGGAGACCCACATATACAAGGCACCCAACTTATGGTCCTTCACAGAGTAGGTGCTCAGAACACGCCAGAGACCTCAACTCAAGGTCCTGCCTCGATGAAATTGAACAAAACAGTTTGAGAATGTTGAACGCAAGCTAAGTGCTCAGTCCATTTTGATGGGGGCTGGGGTGGTTTTTAAGACCCTTTTGTTTCTAACCCAGGGAACAAACCTCGGGGGGACATGGGGGAAAGAAATGGGGGCTGATTTTCCTCTCGCCATAGTCCTAAGTCCAGCTGCTTTGCTCACCTGTTCCACAGCTGACGTTACGGGAGGTACAGTCACTGGAGGATTCGCGTCCTGGACTCCACATGTTTGGGCCACAGACACATGCCCCTTGGCTGGAGCCTCCTGAGTGAGCCGTTGTAAAGAGGGACGCTACCTTCTCCGGGGACTGGGGTGGGGAAGCCCGAGGGCTGCAGCCAAGGCTCACATGGTCTCCACTTGTTTCCTCCTAAAGTTCCTAACAGTCGAGCATGACCAAGTCAAATTCCTCTACGATAATAACCATGAAGACGTGTGCAGGTCTAAGCTGAGATCTTGAAGCCTTGTATTAACTCATTTCATCCCCACAACAACCCTATAATACAAGGACTGTCCTTCCCATATGTAATTGGGTCAAACAACTAAGATGAGGAACTAGAGGCTTGCCCAAGGTCACGTTACCTGACCGTCAGCTCCAGGTCCTGCACCTGGCCCCTGTGCGGTCCTGTCTCCATGCTGTAGGGGGCGCTGTGCAGAGAGGCACGTCCTGCCTCTTCCCTGGGCACCGGGAGACTGGCTGGATGCGGCTCCCTGCTGCAGGAAGAAGCTCAGCTCTTCTCCTAAAGAACTCAGCGGGAGGTCAGACTTGGAAAAGTCAGTTTCCCTCAGCCAGTCAACCCCCAAGACAGCCCTGAAGGGACCAGCTCGGCCTGTTTTCCTCTGGCACCGGCTCTGATTCGCATCTCTTCATCTCTGTGTAGATGTGGGAGCTGGTGATTGTTTAAGCTCCAGGCAGAGCCTGAAAATGTGGATCTGGAAAGACTGGTTCCTGCATAAATGGCTACAAACATGATGGAAAACAGTATGGAGGGTCCTCAAAAATTAAATAGAGTTGTTTCCTAAGATCTAGTTATTCATCTCTTGGGTATTTATCCAAAGAGTATGAAACCACTAAGCCATCTGTGAACCCCAAGTTCATCACAGCATTATTCACAGTAACCAAGAGTAGGAAGGAAGCAAGCTCCCGGTCCAGGACAGATGAGTGGACAAAGAACACGTGTGAGACACACACCGTGGAATACTACTCGGCTGTTAAAAAGGAAGGATGAGAGCCCGCCACTGTGACAACAGGGACTGACCTGGGGCGTGTTTTCCTTGGTGAAATAAGTCAAATACCACATGACTTCACTCCTCTGAGGAAGATGAAGAAACAAAGCTAATGAGCCAACAAAACCAAACCCCTCAGAGACGAGAACAGAACAGTGGTGACAGGGAGGGAAGGGGCCAGGCAGGAGGGTCATGTGGGTAAAGGGTCACATGCACACCGGTGGAGGGAAACTAGACTTGGGTGGTCCGCAGAGGAGGCCTTTGCAGATGCTGATTTTTAAGGCCGTACACCGGGAACCTCTAAATGTTATGCAATCAGTATTACTTTAATAAAGCACTTTTTTAGAGACAGAAAGCACTGTGTTCCAGCCTGGTGCTGGAACACAGGTTGATGGAGAGAGCGGGGGGGTGGGGGTGGGGTGGGTTCTGGGTTGGGGGAGGGGCTGTGTCATTTGGGGTGATCAGTTCTTTGCGAGGGGCGAGGTCTGTCCTGTGGTTACTGGACTTAGCACAATTACTCCCATCCTCCAAATGTCCCGCCTCATGGTTCCAGACACCCATCATCACATTTCTACATGTGCCCTGGGCTGGGGGTGGGACAGGGCAGGACCTGGAGTTACTCTGCGCGAGAAAATGACCGCCTGATAGAATTATCGCCCCTGGCTTTCACTCCACTATCCCTTTTGCCAAGAGTGTTAAGTACTGTGACTCCACCTAATGGGGGGCTGCCTGCCGTGGTCCACACAAATAATGTGAAGGAACATTTTGTGTACTTTCCCCAAAGGCTAATTGGTGCTATTTTCCATGCAGTTTTTATAAGACTCTGCTTTTTAAAATTCTTCGCCCTTCAAGAACAGCTGCCCGGAGTGGTGAAGAAAAGACTGGTTTCCCGGTGCAGCGCCCCACGCATTTCGATTCCGTCTCTGCTCCGCACACTGTTCATCACCCAGAAAAAGAGTTCTCTCCGGTGTTTGGGGTGACAATTAGAGCCCCCAGACCAAGTCATGTCCCCTGGCATCTCCAAAGATGTGGATGTGGGGAGAGGAGACCCTGCACCCCAGTCCTGATTGCAGAGCAGCCTTCCAACTCGGGGCACCTCAGAATCAAGCCGAGGGCAGATCAGAGTGCTGGTGGTGCGCTCGCCTGGGAAATTGCATTTCTAGCAGCTTCCAAGCTCTGCGCATGCTGCTGGGCTGGGAACCGCTTCATCTTGGCGCTGTCACGCACCCCTCATCATCCAGTCTTTCCTGTGGATGGGGGGTGCACGTGGTGCTTTCTCGGGGCGTGTATTCCAGTGCAGGGCTGTTTGCCTCCTCGGACAGATAATTACAGAGCAGCCACCGTGTGCCAAGGTCTAGGCACTGGGGAGAGCACAAAATGCAGAAATAGGTCATCTGGTGCAAGAGGAGAGGTGTAGCACATAACCGATGAAATCCACTGAGTGGCAGGCAGTGTGAAGGCTGCGGAGAAGCATGAAATGGGAAGGGGCTGCAGAGTGGTGGGAGATGCTATTTTAAAAGGAGAGTCGGTGAAGGACTTTTTAAAGAGGTGACATTTGCGAAGACTCAAATAAAAGGAGAGTGAGCTGACAGCTGGGAGAAGCACATTCCAGGCAGAAGAAAGAGCACATGCAAAGGGCGGGGGTTCGGAGACCAGGAAGCCTGTCTGCAGGTCTGGAAGGCAGGGAGCCGGGAGGGAGAGGAGAGAGAACAAGGGTGGGCAGCCAGGCGGATGGTGGCTGAAGCCTGCTTATGTGCTGGTCTGGCCCCTCCAAGAGCGTCAAGCACAGGGGCCATAAGACATGATGCCCCGTCAACATCGCACATGTGGTGAAATACACGAAAACATCCCTGAGGGTCTGGTCAAGGGGGTCTCCTGGGGAGCACCCGGTTTGGACTGCCTTTCGCCAGTCTATGTGATGCGCGAGATGCGTTCCCGGGCTCTGCTTGGAGCTTGTGTGAGCGGGAGAAGCTGGGTGCCTTCTGACCGCCTAGCTGGGTGGCGTCTCTGTAGATGACCCGAGACGACTTGTTATAAACTAGCTGGGTTTGGAATGAACCGAAGACATCAGCTGAGGTTAGCCGAGTCCACAGCCGTGGGGAAACAGGAGCGGGGTGTCTTCACTGACCAGCTGGCGGCGGGAGGGTGAGGAGCTCAGACTCTTGGTGTGTTTTCTAATTGTCGATTATTCCCGTCTAACTTGAAGGTCAGGTGAATGGAGCCTCCCTACCCTTTGGGAGCTTAAAAAATATTAGTAAGCATTCTCCAATTCTATGGAAGTGTCGAAATGCAAATTTTTGCTAACTTGGGGGGAAGATGGGGACCCCTATTATCTTGGTTACTGCGATCTCTAAACTATTGCTCTCCTATGATGGTCTCTGCTCTCCCACAGAGATGCGAAAGGGTGAAAGTGGGCTGATTTCTTTCCTTATTTCCCGCCTTACCCTGATTATCAGCCAGGGTCCCCTGTGCCCAGACTTTGGATAGAGTTGTATTCAGTCCAGCAAGTAACAGTAATTAAGATGTAATTCTAATTTTTGTCTTTCCAATCAAACTGAAGAGGACCTCAGTCATGTTTCAGAGTTCATTTCCCAAGACGCTCATCGAGCCGACGGTTCCTGCTGACATTCCGTTGTTCCTCCACTTCTCACCTGCCCGTCTTCCAGTCTCCCTCCCGGGTCTTCCTCCTTCCCTTTCTCCTCTGTAGTCCCCGTTCCTTTACTTCTGACCATGCTCCAAAGGGAGACTCACAACAGACTGTGAGATGGGCTGCAAGAGACCGAACTTACATAAGGAGTGTGTGTGTGTGTGTGTGTGTGTGTGTGTGTGTGTGTGTGTGTGTGATAGAGGCAAGCTTTATTGATGTTTTCTAAATGCCCTCCCCTTTCCCCTAACCTGCTTACTAAATTGATAAAGATATATATATATATATATATATATATATATATACACATATATATACGTATATATGTATTGGTTTAAAGGAAAGATACGGTAAGAAGGCAAGCAGGGAGCAGGCAGGAAGAGAGAGAGAGAGGGGAGAGAGAGAGAAAGGAGAGAGAGAAAGGAGAGAGAGAAAGGAGAGAGATTGCCTTATCCTCTCTGCCTTACCCTCCTTTTCTCTCTCCGCCCCCTCGGAACAGGGCTGCAAACCACCCAGGGCTTCCTCGGACTCTCCTCCGCCCCGGTGGGTCTGTCACCCGTCAATTTTAATGACCTTTGTGGGTCCAAGTGTCCCAGAGCCCGACCCCCAGCTTTCCTTGATGGATGGGACCGTGATGGGGTGGGAGAGGGAAGAGAGAACCTTCCTGACAGGAGAGGGGCCTGCACCTTCCAACCCTGGTTTGACATTTTCTGTGCTGGGAATGAGAAACCCAACGTTGCTATGGAAACTGCCATCCCTGCTCCACCCTCCCTTCTCCGGAGTGTGGGGGTGGGTGGGTAGGGGGCATGCCTGCTGCCTGGGGTTGGGGTACAGAACGGCCCTCTTTGGGGGTGGGGTGCAGGGTGAATGGGCTCTGGGATAGGGTCCCTGGGGGCTGCTATCCAGGAGTGGCTTTGGGCTTCTGACCTGAGGGCAGAGCCAAGGGCAGGCTTGGGGCTCAGCTAATGGCCATTCACACTAAAGGCAAAGTACAGTTTGCAAAATGCAATCGGAGGGGCTGTTTGGAAAGAGCTTGGGCCCTATGGTTACTAGGACTCAGGCTGAAACATAGCTCGCTTCCCCGAGCCTCAGTATCCCCACATCTACATGCTCCAGGAGACAGCAGCCCCATAGGCTGCTTACATGGACTCAGGCATGTGTCACCTGCCTGGTATCTCTACAGGAGGCAGCGTCCAGCCAAGGAGACCCCTATCTTTCCTTCCTAGCTCTCCTGGTCTCACTCAGGTCAGCCAGGGGAGCCCACTTGACAGGAGGAGCTGGAGGTCCAGCCAGAGGGGCTCCCAGGACACGGGGGTCAGGACACGGTCAGCGACGGGTTTCTTCCCCTTGGCACAGCTGCCCAGAGCTGGCCCTAATTGCCAGGCGTGTGACCTGCCAGGACAGGACTCAGCTCTGCACCGCGTGCTAAGCCCCACACCTCTTGACACTCTCATGGGGGGAACAGGCCTGAGGCAGAAACAACTCTCTCCTGGCTTTTAATATTAAAATAGAATCAAGTGCTGTGCCTTCTCTCTGGGGGAAAAAGAGATGGGGATGGATGGGGAGAAAAACAACCCCCCAAGCCCCACACCCCCGCCAGCACCCCTCTCTGCTCCCAGAAAGGAGAGAGTTCCTTCCAGGTGATGTGTTAGCTCTTTCTGGGGCAGAAGAAGGTGGAAAACTAATTTTAACTTCTCAGGGTTTTTTTTTTTTTTTTTAGCTTTCATGTTTTCAGACCCAGGGTAGGGCATCAGGTACCCCTGAGTCCACTGAATCAGGGGAAGAATTGAAACAGGTGGGGATTTTGTCTCCACCAGCCACATTCTGCTCTGCAAATCCCAAAGGGTAGGGATGCCGAGAATACCCAGGTCATTCGGTCTTCACCTTCTGCTCCCCTCAGAATAGCGCTTTCTTCCCTCCCCCAGACCACAAAGGTCTCACTTTGTTAGGAAACTGAAGCCTCAAGTGTGAATTTGTGAACTCTGGAGATGAGAGGCCCCAGTTTCAGACCACCTCCTTCATGGATTTCTCTGTGGCCTTGGGAAGGTCACTTGTCCTCTCTGGGCCAGTTGCTCTGTTTCCCCTCGGGGGACATTCGCTGTTGTCTTGCCCACTTGCCGGAGCTGGAGTAGTGTGGAGGCTAATAGCAGGGCTGGAATAGTTTCTTGACTGCAGTGGTCAGAGGGACAGAGCAAAAGTAAGGAGGGGGTCCAACAGGGGTGGTGAGAATGGGCGAGGACCCCTAGTGTGCAGCCCGAGGACCAAAGGATTAGGCTCTATTGCGTGCCTAGCCCGATGACCGTGGAGGACTGTTCACATACACACCCACGATGCGAAGTCAATGAGCATCCCACTGGGGGTGGGACAAAGGTCAGTCTGAACAAGAGGCCCACGGGAAATCAGCTCACGGGCGTCCACGCAGCCGTGCACCTGTGATGAGGCACAGGGAAGAGATGGTTAGAGACAGGTCTGGGACAAATGAGTCGATGCTCTGAGAGGGCAGATTTCAATTCTAAGGGAGGGCCGCGGGGGAGGGGCTGGGGCAAGTAAACCTGCACCAGGTCTGCAGCGTCTGTGGAGGGGAGAGAAGCAGACAAGCAGCTGGGTTTTATGGAGCCCCTGCTGAGAGGCTGTCCAGGTGAGGGCCAGGGCCCATGTTTGGAGCCAGAGGGACTGTGTTCGAATTTCATCTCTGCTGCCAACACGCTGCCTGGCCCTGCACAGTCACTTCCCTTCACTGAGTCTCAGTTTCCTCATCTGCCAGCTGGGAACAGTGATGTTGCTTAATTCGGGAGTAGCAGAGAAGATGGCGGCATACGCCTCTGAACGTATACGCCTCTAAGCCAGAGCAGACATGGAAGACTGTGTTTAGAAAGTGCTGCGGGGCGCGCCCTGGTGGAGGATCGGTTGGGTCAGCTGCCTCCGGCCGAAGCGTGGTCCACATACGTCCCAAGGTTCTGGGATCATGTCCCAGGCCGAAGAGGGTGGCCAGGATGTACAATATAAAATAAAGTGCTTCTTCCTCCTCTCTCTTCCTGCCTGCCTGTCTACTCGCCTTCATTTCCTGCCTGCGCCTCTCCTTTAAAAAAGGCGTCCTGTAAAGAAGAGAAAAGAAAGAACTGTGTGCGTGTGGCCAGCACCATTACTTCCCCTGGGTCCTTAACTACTGGGCTTCCCTTCATCTTCACAATGATCCTCTGACAGGTGCTGTAATTATCCAGATGGGGAAACTGAGTCTCAGGCAGTTTCGCCCATGTGCCTGGGCTGGCCCAGCTTCAAAGTGGTGTCCCCAGAGCTTGAGTCCAGCTCGGCCTACTGAAAGCCTGCACCCCTAATCACGCAAGGCCCGTCCTTCCTTGAGGGAGGCTCTGGGTGCTCCCATTTTCCAGCCCAGGGGACAGAGGCCTGGTCACAACTCAGAGTCACAGGGTCATCCAGAGGCTCCAAAGCCCTCAGGCTGCCTTTCAAACACCACCCCACCCCTTCAAACGGGTGCCACCTGAGGCAGGAACCGGCCACCATTCGACAAGGCAGGGGTGGCCTTTCTCCTCCCTTGCACCCTGATGTGGGTCACAGGATGAGAAGGCACATGCAGAAGCTGTCACGATGGTGAAACTGTGACCTGTGCCCGAGACAGAGGCTGTTCTGGCTGGCACTGCTGGCGGGGCCAGAGAACTGGGGCGCCTGCTGAAGGGACCGGAAGTCCCACATGTTGCTCAGTCTTCCGCCTCCCCAACCCTGGCTCCCCCCCACGCTTCCCCTTCGGGCTTCTACCCCTTTCTCTCCTTCTCCCCATCTCTGTCCCACCGGCAGTATCACTCACCCAGATGCGTAATTCATCCCCCAGTTCCTTCGTCCTTATCTGCGCCTCTCCGATTTAGTTACTTTTGGCTGAAGAATATTCAGACATGTGATACCAGAGTAAGTTAGAGATGAACTGAATTTCTCTGCATGAAAATATGTGGCCTTCTAAGAGTCATTGTGCTTCCAGGAGCCACTGGACCAGTGCAATCCCCGATCGTGTGGTCAGCGTAAGAAATCTCAGAGATACTGCCTTGCCCGAGTCAGGAATAAGCTCGCTCTCTTTTCTGGAATTGAGTTAAAGCCGCTCCCAAGGATCTTGATATAAAAGGATGGAGATGAGCTGATCATTGGAAAATGTGCCCGCTTGGGGGATTTTAAATAGAGATTCTCTGAACTGCGGGAGTCTGGAGATAGCTGGCTTTCATCGTGACAAATAATACATCTATTCATTCATTCTTCCTCCTTTCCGGATAGAAGGTTTTCTGCTCTGGGCCCTGGGAATAGAAAGGAAATGGGGTTGGGCACAGTGGGGACATGTCCCTGCCCCTTCTGGAGCATAGGTTCGCGGGAGGGCACAGTCAATGAAGAAACAGGATGGAGAGCCAGGGTGGGGTGAGCGTGGGGACAGCGCTGTGTGCCGGCACCAGGTGAGGCTCTGGGGACCTGGAGAGTGACCGACAGCACGGGCCTCAAAACCCAGCCCAGTGGGTGCAGCCCGCAGGACGGCCCGAATAGGGGTGGGCTGTAGAGACCGGAAGGGGTCTGCAGTGGGAGAGAGCGAGCAGCCTGAGATAATGGAGGTGGAGAGTGTGGAGCGTGCTGGGAAGCCCTGAGGATGCTGGGTGACTCTAGCGGAAGATCCTTTGGGGAGCAGCAGGAGGAGGTAAAGATGTGGGGGGCCGCCTTCTGCAGGTGGCAGGGAGCCCGAGCTCCGTTGCAGGGAGCAGCTCTCCTCCAAGGCTGGTTCCAACTGGGGAAACGTGAGCCCAACCAGGTGGAAGGCTCGGCCCTGCTCGCCATCTGTTGAAGAGGGTCACCTAAGTGCCACCTGGCTTGCTGGCGGGAGATAGCATCTGGGAGGCAGAGAGTGCTCCTTGGGGAGAAGCATCTTGACGGGACCGCTCATGATTTATTCAGCGGCAGCAGACACCTACAGCCGGCTGGCCCGGGTTCTCCTCCGCGACCCGTTCTGGATGCACGCGCCCGTCTCTTTGGACAGGGTGGGAGGCAGAGGTCAACGCAGAGGGAACAGCCTGCCCACCCAGCTGAGGGGGTATGCGTGCAGAAAGCACTGCCTCCCGCAAGGTTCCCCGGTGCCAGTGTGTCCCCCCAAGAGTTCGAGGCTTGCTAAGAAGATTCATCATTGCCTGAAGCCCTCCCCTCATAATCCCAGGCAAAACTCATGGGAGGCACCCTGAAGACCGCTATCATGCTGTCTGTGCCCCCATGCAGTCCACACACCCCAACAGCAGACTGGGTAGTCAGCCCTGGCCAAGAGAAGCCCGCGTTTTCATGCCACGTGGGACTTTTCCAAAGCCTGCGCCTGTCCTCCTCCTCCGTGTTGGTCTCCCTGCGTTGCTGCTAGCTGCAGAGAGAACACACAGTAGGTCGCTCAGAGAAGGGTCTGCTGCCAGCAAGCAGTGAGTGATCGAGGAGCCCATTCTCCTTGACTTTAGTTTGCAGGACACCTGGAAGAGACAGCGAGTCTCAGCATCTGCCCTTAGAGGCCTGGCCTACCCTTCTCCAGGCATGAGAGCCGTTTCTAATGCAGCCACCTTCGTGAACGCTGGGCCTAAAACGGTTTTTCATCTGACCCCCGGTTTCATAGTAATCTGGAACTCAGCAGCTGGTGAGTGAGAAACCAGCCTCCTAACGCTGCTCGCAGCCCAAGCAGGCGTCCTCACCACGCTCAACAAAACCGAACTCCCTGTTCCGTCCCACTCTCTCTGGGTGTGGGACCTTGGAGCCTGAGGCAACCACAGGCAAACGCTTTCCCAGACCAGCAGATTTCTCTTGTGACAATAACTTTTTTTGATGAATTTTTTTTTTTTTAATTTTAAGGAAAGGTACAGGCAGGGATAAAGGTACAAGCAGAAAACAGGAAGACAGAGGAGGAAGAAGCACTTCATTCATTTTCTTTAGTTGTTCATCTTGGTTGTTCCCCCAGCCCTGGGAGGCGAACCTGGGTCCTGGGCATATGCGTGGACTATGCTTGACTGGAGGCGGTGGATCAAACCACTACTCCACCAGGATGTGCTCAGCTTTTTTATTTTAAAGAGGTCCTAAGATGAGCACTTTGCAGACCTGGTCTCAATAGAGCATGGGTATCAGTATTATTCCCATCTTTCAGAGGAAGAAACTGAGGCTCAGGGAGGCTCAGGGCTGTCTTCACGTTTACACAGGCAGAAGTGTCTGAGTTGAGAGCCATATCCACTAGTCTTTACTGCCTCTCTCTCCTCCAGGGTCTCTGCCACAGTGGGGCTCCTGCTCCCTCCTGGAGGGCGGGTGGAGTGGGAGGCTGAGCACTGACCTGCAGCAGTGGCACCTGATGCCAGGGCCACTGGGTGATGAGCTCTGCTGGGCTCCACATCCCTGCTGTTCCCTGCGGCTCCCTCCTTACAACCCTTAGTTAAACTAAACGTGACTCCCAGGGAAAGAGAGAGAAGGTGCGGAGTCTCCAGATGGCCCTCTGGGAGCGTGGGCTGCCTCTGGGCCTTATATAAGCTATTTGGCTGCCCACATTGCCTTGGAGGTAGACGTTTAGACACTTGTTTTGTGTTTATGATAAAGAGAAAGAAATGAAGAGGCTGCTGGGGAGGAAGGGAAAAACCCCAACAACCCAGGAGGGATTCTGGGGGCTTGTCAGGCAAGATGGAGAAGACACAGGTGTAGGACTGATGTCAACACCGCAGCGAGCAGGTGACTTTCCGGGGCTGGGTGGAGGATGCAGGTTTGTGCCCTCCAGCAGGGAGGAGGGGGAGCACCTGTCGGGGCCAAAACAGGACCCGAAGCTGCCGGGGATCCAGGGACTTGCCGCCCTCTCTGATGGCCTCCACACCCGTGTGACAGACAGCGAGACCGAGTTTGCCCACGGCAGATTGTCTGAGAGGTACGCTGGGTCTGGGGCTGCTAGGATGTGTGCCTACCTGGAAGGCCTTTACCCACCCAACCCTGCCTCCTGTCCAACCCAGACAGCCCGCCGGCGACAGCTCCGCCCTGGCTTTTCCAGTGCCATGCCTCTGAACCGGATTTTCTTTTTCAAGGAGAGGTGCAGGCAGGAATGAAGGAAAGCAGGCAGGCAGCAGGAAGAGAGAGGAGGAAGAAGCGTTCCATTTTATCTTTATTTAGCTATTCACGCTGGCTGTTCTCCGCAGACCCGCGACATGAACCTGGGTCCTGGGATGTACACGGACTGCGTGCCCTTGGAGGCTGCTGTCTTAACTGCTATTCCATCCAGGCTGCAGAACTGGATGTCTTACTGAATCTGGCCTTCAGTTGTTCTAGAAAGTTCTTAGGCTCCTGGAATCTATTGGAAGGCGCCTCTGCGGCCTTCACCCTAGCCACCATTGGGACTTCAGACTCCCTCCAGCATCGGATCTTGGACGGACCCCGCGCCCTAACAGGGAGGAAGCCCGCTTCCCACGGGTGGCCCCTGGTTTGCCCCTTGGCCTCATCTGCTGAAATGCCGCTCTCTGGCCCCGTCAACAGAAGCTCCCCGCACTCTCTCACATGCCTGGCTTGTGTTATTTTTCTTTAAGTCACTCCTCACCACTCAGCCTTTTCTTACCGTCTGTATCTGCTCTGTGGTCATTAGGTGATTGTATCCTATGTGACAGTGACTGGTTATCTCTCTCTCTCTGCTAGAACATCTGCTCAAGGCAGTTTTGTCTGTTTGCTTCACCATTTATTATTCTCCCCACAGCAGCTACATCAGGGGCTGACACACAGTAGGTGCTTAGATAGATGATTGTTTACAAATGAATGAGCACCTACTGTGTGCTGGCCCCGACTCTGGTCATCCAGAATGCACACGACTGAGACTGTCTCCTGCTCCTAGGGAGCTCACAGGTGCCCAGAGAAGGTCACAGGATGGAAAGGGAGGTTCTCTTGGCCATGGTGGCAGAGCCTACCGGCTGATCTCCAGTGTCAATTCTCCCCATTCCTCTAACAACAGACTCTCGAATTTAGTTAGACACCATCATTCAGCATAAAAGTCACCTTTCCTAGCCTGCCTTGTATCCCTGCATGGCTTTAAGACTTCATTCTGGACACTTTCAGGCAAGTATTCTTAGAGAAAGGAGATGCACCCTTCTTCATTCCTTCCTCAGCCTAGCAGACAGTGACGTGATGACTACCCTTGAGCAGACATCTTGCACCATGAAGAGAAGCTCAGACCCCAGGCTGAAGGGAGTCTGGCTCTCTAAGCCTGTCCCCTCACCTTCAGAATTCACTCACCTGAGCAAGAAGCAAACTTGCTGGTTTAACCCTTTTTACTTTGGGCTTCCTGTGGTTTGCAGTTGAATTACCCTCATCCAGCAGATACAGCATTTGATGGGAAGAGGAGGAAGGGTCTAGGGGACCTGCTTCTCCATAGAGAGTATGTGGTGGCCCTCATGCCCCTCAGAGGCAGGTGTGGCTGTAATGTGACCTGCTGGCCTTGTGGATAAACTGACTACAGTCACATTCATTTCATCTCCACTCACTTGGTCCCTCCTTCATTTCCCTTTTCATTCACTTTCCTAATCATCCCCCCATTCATTCATGAAATGCATTATTCATCTATTCAGCCATCAGGGGTGTGAGTCCCAATGTGACAGGGAACTGTGTGTAACTGAATCTCCTCCGGGGGCCTGGGAGCCGGCCTGGCCTTGGGGCTGGTTCGCCAGGCCTCAGAAGATTGGAGGCCTCTCTGAGGGATGATCGCATTCTAGGTTCCAGGGAGAAGGACACAGAACTCTCCAGATTCTCACTTGTCCTGTGCATTCCTCCCGGGGCTGGCAGGCTGTCCCCACCCAGAACACGTGGAAAGACCTTTTAAGCACAAGCACACATTCATTATGTCCTGAAAGGTGGCTGGGATCAGCAAGCGAGTGGTTCGTGGGCTTGTAACCTCTGAAAAGTCTACAGGGGAAGAAGTCTCTGCTTAGGACACGCTGCTAAGAATTTTCTAGAAGAGAGTCAGAAACTCCTAGGCCTGGTACCTTTTCTCCATAATTAAGTCAGATCGGAGGGGAAGGTGGGCTAAAATAAGATCACAGGACTTGTGGAGTGGGCGTCGGAGAGGGAGTGAGGGCGCAGGGCTCCCGGCACTCTTCTGAGGTGTGCGTGCTATGAACAAAGACTCAGTGAGAAAAATAAGGACTCGCTGGATAGTCATCATTGGCTCAGAACGAGCCAATTTTCTCTTTGATATTTGTTGAAGCTTTCTGTCCTTGCAGACACTGTGGTTGAAATTGAGGATTAAAAGACAGAAACAAGGCTGATGTGTCTCTTTCTGTGGTCTTGTGTTAGACAATGACCAGCCCACAACCTGGTGGCTTAAAGCAATAATCAGAAATAATCAGAAAAATTAATAATCAGAATAATCAGAAAATTGTGATTTTCTGAGGTTCTGTGGTCAACCACACAGCCGAGCATACACGCAACCGCGTTCAGCTGGTGGCTGGAAGGTTCTAGAAGGAAGGCGTCACATGGCCTCTCACTGCCATGTAGTCTTTCTCACCACCTTGTCTCCCCTTCTGGTGGGACAACTTGAATTTCCTTACTGCCTGGTGGCCAGATTCTGAGAGTGTGGCTGCAGAGGCGTCCAGATTTTTGGAAGGAGCACTGCACAATTTCCACCACATTCTGTTGGTCAGAGAAGTCACACAGTGTCCCAGATCGGGTCTCCTGGATGGGAGAAATGGTCAATGGCCGTATTCGCTGACACACTTGCCCAGGAAGCTGAGCGGGGTCCTGATGCCCAGAAGGAGAGCGGGGAGGGACACAGGCTCAGCCATGACAAGGGGAGGCAGAGCATGGAGCCGGGTTTGCTGAGGCTGGCCCTGCCTCTCTCCCACTATCCCGCAGTTCTTCAAACAACCCTATTGGCTGGAGACCTCTGCGAGGGGAGACATGCACACCAAAGCCGCAGTCATTAATGTCCCAGAACATCGGATTCTATTTCTGGCTGCTCCGAGGGTGTTGGCAGGCCTCTCCCAGCCGCTTCCCCAGCTTGGCTCTCTGAGGTAATGAGCTCACATATTGTGTGGCAGGAGCAGAGGTGGGGGGTGCCATCAAGAGAGGAAGCAGCTTCCCGGCCCTCCCCGAGGACCAGCCCGCACCTGCGCTGTGGCTCAGCCGTGGGTGCCCTCCCGCTACCCAGTGCTGTGAGGCACAGCGGGCCTCCGCGTCCCTTGCAGCCTCCTCCTGTGTGACCACGCCCCTGTCCCCGCGCCGTTCTCGCCCATCTGGTGTGTTCCGGTTCTCCCAGCAGACTGCTGGTTCTCTCTAGAAAGTCTTTCTGCGTGATCCGTTCCCTCTTCCTCTGAACTGCTCTTTCTCTGGTTCACGCCAAGGCATTCCCCAAATCTCCGGTGCTCAGGCAGCTCCTGAGGGCAGGGCAGTGCTTGGATGCTGGCCCGTGTTCTTTAAGTAGGTGCTGAATGGAGGGAATGAGTCTGCACAGCAGCCCATTTGACAGATGAGGCTGCTGAGGCTCTGGGAGACACACTCATTCCAGCCAACAGATGGTGAGAGTCAGAACCAGGATTTGAACCCAGGATGGTTTTGGTGGCCAAAGGTGTGCCCTTTCTACCACCACTGGGTAAATGAGGGGGTGGGCGATATGGTGGGGCTGAGGCAGAGGGTGCTGGAGGAAGAAGTGAGGGCCACAGCGCTTCCCTGACCGTCTCAGGGCAGATGCTGGGGACCAGGTGGCACCTGGACGAGGCCTCCGAATTGCAGTGGTCTGCTGGGACTCTGATCGGGCCCCTTGGGTCTCTCTTGAGTGGTGGCCTACAGGCCAAGAAAGGATTCCTGCCAACAGGAGGTGCCAGGTCAGTAGCTCCACTGGGTCTCAGAATCCAGAGTCGTGCTAATTCCCGGAGTCTGTGGCACCATTTGGTTAAAGGTCGGAATCGGGAGGTGACATCCCAGCTGCACTGAAGGAACTTCCTGCAGCAGAGGACCAGCCTCAGAGCCCACACACATGCAGGGTCCCAGCTCCATCGATTAGAGCTTAGAGCACCTGGCCAGTTACTTCACCTCTCTGAGCCTTTGTCCCCTTGTCTGGAAAACGGGGTTCAGAAGGTGTTCCTCACAGGGTTATGGAGAAAGTTCCATGAGTTAGCCATGCAGCATACTAAGAACCGGGCCTGCCTCCCTAACCTGAGCCAGGCACTAGGGAAGCAACTGATAAATACATGCTAGGTGGCCTCTCGTTCTTCCAGGGCCCTTGAGCCTCTCCTGTCTTAGCTTCCCTTTCATGTCATATTCTTTTCGGCATGTTTCCTGTGGCGCAGGGAGACCAGATGTTGTAGAGGACAGAGAAGACACCTGTAAGTCCTATCCACAGGACAAGCCTAAGGGAAGTTGTGCTGCTCTTGTATATCTACTGGGACCACACTAGGTCAAGGTCAAGGGGCCTGATAGACATGAGAGGACATGATGATGATAGAGGAGATGATGATGATGATGACTAAGGAGGAGCTGGAGATGATTATAATGATGGAGACGACGATTATGAGGCTGATGAGGGAGATGATAGACCTGGTGATGAGAGAGATGATGGCCACAGTGGTGATGGTGGTAATGATGGAGATGATGATAGTGATGATGGCAATGAGGCGATGCTGCTGCTGTGTGTGGCTGCCTTAGTGGACAGATGGACAGATTGATGGGTGAGAGGGTCTCGCGCAGCATGTTCAAGCCAGCCTCACGACAACGTGGTGTCATGGAAAGACTAGAGGGCTAGTTGTTCTAAGACTCAGATATTTGTCAGTCTAGGCTCTGTTTCCTTCTCATCAGTGACTCTGAGCAAGCCACTGGCTATCTCCGAGTTTCAGATCTGTCACGTTTAAAACGCATGCTCTGCCTGCCTCACTGACCCCATGGCTACGATTATGTCGACACTCACAAGTGGCTGCTGTTTGTTGAGAGCAAATCCTACCCACAGACAAGCTAGCCATTGCCGTCAGGCAGGCAGCTCCAGTGCGATCTGCCTCACTTCTGTGCACAGGTGACGGTAGTCACTCAGGTCCCTCACAGCCTCTGTTTCCTCACCTACCAATGAGGCTAATAATGCCATCTCACAGGGCTGTGCCCTGAATAAAACGGGTTCTTGCAGTCACAGAGGCCAGCACCATGCCTGTGGGGTTGGGGGCTGCATGGACAGGCCTCACTATGAACAAAAGCCTCTGGTCTACTCTGGCTGTTTCTAGTCTGTCTCACCCTGCGTTTGGCCTGACCTAGCATCACGGTCACACAGGACTGCCCTGCATGGTTGTTCAGGTTGCTTACTGCTCAAGGCATTCAGCTAAGGAGATTCAGCAAGTGTTTCCCTGACCCCACCCCAAAGAGAAGGATTGCCACCCACCAGGAGGAGGCACCTTTTTCTAACTTGCATAAAAATCACATACAGCATAAAAGGTACCTGAGGCACCTGTAGTGGGTTTGCCCAGATTAGAAATGTGAATTCATGCAGAGCTGCTTTGTGGAGCAGAGGAGGGAGCAGCCAAGGCTTCCCAGCATCAGCGATGCTTGATTCCAGAGAGAAAATGAGTGTTGGCAGTCCGGAAATAAGAGGGCCTCCCAGACACAGGCACTGGCATACCCCCAGGCTCATGAATGCCTGGCAAGAGCAGGGAGCTTCAGGTCAGTCTTTTTGGCTAAAGCATAAGAGATGAAGAGGAAAAGTATTGGCAAACGAGGATCAGAAAGATCGAGCCACCGTTCAAGCGTCACACAACTAGCATCTGGGCTCGCTGGGATTAGAGCGCAGACTCCTGGCGAAGGTTGTCTGGCTGGATTTGCAGAGGGGGCTGGGAGGGTTTCTGTTCCAGTGACAGGAGGCAGAAGAGGACAGATGGGAAGGGCACAAGGTGTGGCTAGGTCAGCTGTGCTCCTGGGGCCCTGGGGCCCTTCTGTCCTGTCATTCACTGCATTACCAGGTGTGGTGCCAGTTGAATCAGGTAGTGGCTCTTCACACTGACCAGCCACTCATCCAGTGCCAAAGGTTCAAGGCCGATTCAGATGCCTGGCCCCAGTTAGGGGATGTGCAGTCCCGGAGCGGGCATTCAACAGAAGGCGCTGCCAGCAGTCATGGTCTGTGCACAGTCTAGGCTGCCATAAACCTGGGCTGAACTTGGTAAATTCATGAACCATCTCCTCGTCTGCAAATGGGAAGGCTGGGCCACATGACTTTTTAAGCTCTGCTCTTCTGCTCAGTGGCTCTCAGATGCTGGCATGCACAGGAATTGCCGGAAGGGCTGGTAAACCCAGCTGGCTGAAGCCTGCCGCAGAACTTCAGCGCCCGTGGGTCCAGCATGGGACTTTAGACCCTGCCTTTGATCTAAGTCCTGAATGCTGCTGATGCTGTTTGTCCAGGGACCACACTCTGAGATCCAATCTCAAGCAATGCTGGCTGTACAATAGAAGCACTTGGGGAAGCTTGAAAGAACGTGGATATCAGGCTCAACCCTGGAGCAATTAAATCAGCATCTCTGAGTGGGAGCCTGAGCTTTGTTATCACTAAAGAGCTTCCCAGGCGGATTCTTGTGCTCAGCCAGAGATAGGAACCACTGCTCTGAAAATGCAGCCAGGGATGTGACAGGACACCAGTGGGGCAAATACTTTATTTCTCTTCAGAGAAATTTCTCTCAGATCGTAGCTTGGCCCTTCATTCCAAGCCTGACTTGGAACAGCCTCCCTGAGCCTCAGTTTCCCCTTCTGTAAGTGGGACTAAACGAAATTCTGCCTTGCTTTGTCTTCTCTCCCCCTCCTCTCATCTCCAAAGAGAGCTTGCACATCCCTTCTGCTCCGAGGCTGTTCAGCTGAGCACAATTCAATAAGCATTTATTAAAAACGCAGTGTGCAAGATGCTGCCCTTAATAATGTGAGCATAGAGATGAATCAGGCTGGTCCCCACTCCAAGGAGCTCACATGCTAATGGGTGTGAGGAGGCAGGAGTCTAAAACGTGAGGCAGGATGTGACACAGGCTACACAGGAAGTTGTTCTGATGACGGACCCCAACATGAGGCACTTAACAGCTTAGTCCTCCCCACAGCCCAAGGGGTAGCTACTAGTTAAGTCCCACTTTGCAGATGAAGGAACTGAGGCTTGTAGGGATGACTCACAGTGCCAGGGTCCAGAGGAGGATGAAAGTCACCCCATTAGAAAGGCTAGGAGGCTTTGTGGGAAGAGGTGTGGGCATAACGCTTTGAAGGATGTGCAAGAGTTCGGTGGGTAAAAATGGAGAAAACAGTATTCCAGCCAGAGGGAGCAGCAAACACAGGTCTGGAGGAGGGCCATCATCTCAGCTTCTCTGGGGACCTGGAAGTGGTCTGATGTGGCTAAAATGTAGGCTGATGGCAGGGCATGGTGGGAACCAGATCCCAGTTGGGGCCGTGTGTGCTGGGACTTCAGACTGGGTGTTTAGATTTTCTCTCTTAAGCAGTGGGGAGCCATTGAAAGTTCTTTAGTAGGGACAGCACTTTTAGAAAAAAAATTTTATAAGGTCCTGGGTTATAGTGGGGTGACAGGATGCCCAGTAAGGAAAGAGGAGGCTACAACAAATGGTGATATGAGATGGTGAGATAAATGGGGGTGGGGGGCTGGGAAGACAGGCACATGTGAGAGACTCATTGCTCATGTGAAGCTTCCTCAGGCATCGACCCCATGTGTGCACCTGCTGTTGACTGAGCCATTCTGCTCTGGAGAAGGGCAGGGCAGCGGGTTCAAAGCTCCATGTGCAGGTCCCCTTGAGATAGGGGTGTGGTCAGTGGAGCGTGGCCCGCTCAGGGTGGGGGACCTCAGCTCAGCAGCAGGTAATGGGTTCTTGGGCCACCTGCCATGTTTCCAGGGTGGGGCTGGGGGACCTGGCCCAGTGGCCTGACTCCAGCCTTCCAGGTAAAACATGTCACTCTGCCAGCTTCTCATGCCAAGTTCATGGCCAGCTGCAGGCGCCCAGCCTCTGTGCGTCAGGCTGAGCACAAACTCTCCTGGGCTGAAGCCAGTTGCTAGCAACAAAGCCGCGATGTGGGAAAGAGCACCGGGTCGCCATCCTTCCACTTGCAGGCAGGGTGACTGTGGGTGACCGTCCCTTAGCCCCTCTGACTGTCCCTTAGCCCCTCCAAGGCCCAGATTTCACATCTGCCAGGTGGGATATCAAACACCATCACAGGATGCAAGTTTGGTGTCCTCCACCTGCTCCTGTCCCAACTCTGGTTAGCTCTCCCAACAATCTCAGCTGGCCTGGGAATACTGGACAGGCACTTTCTACAGTCAGATCCCCAGACATCTTAGCACCTCGTCACCCAGCGCACCACGCATATCATACTCACTATGTAAATGGCTCAGCCAAGACCCATGACTAGACCAAATCAAAGATCTGGGTGTTCACAGAGTGCTCCCTGGGGACTCACGGGCTACTCCAGTGGCTGGGGTGTAGACCACATAAAGCCCAAGAGCCCAGCTTCTTGGCCCAGGGCTGGGTGGTTACAGAGGCAGACTGAAGGAGTGTCTCATCCAGTGGAGCCCGCCCCCACCGTGAAGTGGGAAGACAGGTCTGGGAGTGGGGCAGGGGGACTCGCAGACATCCCCCAGGTCTGGAGATCTGGAAGCAAGGGACAGTTCCTTGTCTGATTCAAAATACAGTGGACTCACAGTGAGAACCTTCTCTTTTAAGTCTCGGGATAGCTCGGAGGAGGAGGAGGAGGTCTGTTGGCAGCTAACAGGTCTTTTAACATCTCTGCAAACCTCACCAAGCTTCCTTTTCCACTGGGGGCTCATCTCAAGCTCTGGCAGCCCAACTTCCAGCTAGAATCTAACAGCCCTGTTTTGTTTTCGTTGGGCTTGTTTTGACTCTTTTACCTTCTATTTATGGCAAATGATACTGGTTTCTCAGAAAGACGGTGATACAGCGATTCACTGCAAAACGTGGTGGTGGGGGGGGGCTCTTAGATTTAAAGAACATACACAGTCGGCTAGATGTGACAGTAAGAATGACTAAGGAGGGCGCGAGCTGGGGGCCCTCATTTAGCACGAACGGTGGCGGCGGCGGCGGCGACAGGCGACAGAGGCACTGTCAAGGTCAAGGGTGTCACCTCTGCAATGCTCCCCAGACTTGCACGACCGAGGGCGCCAACAGGCCAAGGTGACTCTGCTGCCCCTCCTGGCGGCACGTGCGCGGGCCCTGTGCCAGCCCTCGGGGTCCTGCAGGCACCGCGCCCTCAGGAGGGAGGCCGGTGGGACGGGCAGGAGAGACACCTGCGATTTCCCCAAGCAGGGGGCGGCGGGAGTCGTGGCTTGGAAGCTTCGGTCGGACTCCGAGCCAACCGCGGCTGGACCTTTGCGGGTCACCTGCGGCCGGGGCGGTGTGCGTGTGAGTGCTTGTGCGAACGTCAGCCTCCCAGGCCCGTGTCGCCTTCCGGTCACGGTGCGCGCTCCCGGCCCCGGCGGCCCCGGCGGCCCGGGCGGCCCCGGCTCCACGCGCCCCGGCACGCGGAGCGCCAGACTGCTGCGCCCCGGCGGCCGGGGGCGGGGCGGGAGGGGCGGGGCCGGGCGGCGGCATCCGCCGCCCATTGGCCAGGCGCAGGGCCGGGGGCGGGGCGCCGGGCGAAAGCTGGTGAGCAGGCTGCGCTAGGCAGAGGCGGGCTAGGCGGCGGGACCCGCTGCTAGCTGGCGGCGCCGGGGGCGGTTGGGCGCTGAGCGACGGGTCCATCAAAGGACGCTCGCGCGGACGCCCGGGCCTGAGCTGGGCTTTGGCCTCTGGGACTGCCATCCACAGCCAAGGCTCCTGCCACTTTTCAGAGTGACCGTGGACTTCGCCCTGCGGGACGGGCAGGGGAAGGGGCGATCGCCGGCGAGAGCGGGGAGGAGAGACGAGCCCGGGACCTGCAGAAAGTTGCCTCCTCTGGGGAGGAGGTGAAGTGGGAGGCGGAGCCGCTTTAAGCCTAACTCGAAGCTGCGAAACCTTGGGGCGGCGTTCAAGGCCCCCTCCCACACGTGCGCGGAGCAGAGCGCCCTGCTCCTCCTTCAGCGGCTGGCGTCGCTTCGCAGGGAGAAAGGGGAGCGCTGCAGAGCTGCGGGCAGAGGAGGAGGCCGCGGCCGAGCCTGGCAGCTCCCCGACCCTCACCCGAGCAACCCCTTTGGAGAGGGTAGCATAGGCGTCCAGGGCGGGTTCGTCCAACCGACACGCACGCACGCACACACACACACGCATGCACACAGTCACCTTCCAAGGACCCTCCAGGCTTCGCTGAGAACCCTCTTTAAGTCCCGGGGTTGCTCCTACGTTCTCCCCCAAACCCGGAGCCCCAAGTCGGGGACCCCAGCCTCAAACGTTCCCTTGTCTCCGGGCACCTGGCTCAGCAGGAGTCCCCCGGGTCGGGGCAGGGCCGGGCGGGCGGCAACGAGCCGGAGCCCGCCCAGCGCCCGAGCCCAGCTGAACCCTCAGAACCCACCCATGGGGCACCCGCTCCCCTTCCCTGCTCACCCGGCAGCGCCCAGCCTGGCAGCCCAAACTGCGCAAAGGAGGAACCCAGCACAGTGACCCCGGAGCCGCCGCCGGAGACTCTGGAAGGCTCTGCCGCGGCCACGGGAGAGGCCGGCGGTTCCTCGCACCTCCAGGCGCTTCCAAGCAGCCCTCCGAGCCGGGCCAGAGGCCTGAACCGTCATCCCCAGGTAGGAGAGACTCCCCAACCGAACTGGGGGGCTGAGTGAGGTGGGGAAGCCGGGAAGAAGGGCTGCAGGTTTGTCAGAGGAAGGCTGGGGTGCAGCTTGGGGTGGAGGGAAAGTTAAACCCACTATGTGGTGGGCTGGGGGCAGGAAGGACAGCTTGGTGAGCTCCGACTGCGTGCTGATACGGTGCTGGGAGCTCCCAGTGAAGGGATCTGGGGTTAGCTCTGTCCAGCTGCAGAAACTGAAGTTCCCGAAGTTCACCTTCAGCAAACCTTCCCTCCCTCCTGAGCCAGCTACAGCCTGCACGGGGTGGGGTGGGCAAGGCTGGACTAGGGCCAGTTGGGGGCCGCCTAGCCCTGGGGGGAACCTCCTTGGAGAAGGGAAGATGAGATGAAGGAGCACTGCCTTGTCCAGAGTTCCTTGAGCTCTGTCGTGGATGGGTGCAAGGAGTTTCCTGGGTGACTCCCTTGCCAGGAAGGGCTTCCTGTCCTCAGCTGGTCAAGGACCCCTAGGTGCCTCTGTCCTCTTCTCTCTCTGCTCCCAGGGCTGAGAGGACACTCAGGGATGTTGTCCAGGGCCTCAGGAGAGGCAGGAGGCTGGACTGAGAAGGGGCAGCCACCTCAGAAACCACCAATCAGGCCTCCCCCTGGATTCAGGGGGACAGGACGACCTCAGCCTGCACCCCATGCCACCCTCCTGGGCTGCCTAACTGAGCTGGGGAAGCTCGGCCATTCTTGGACCTTGGGCACAGGCACCGGGTCCTGCAGAAGCACTGTGGGCAGGCCAGGGCAGGGCAGGCAGCAGGTGACCTCTGACTGCCAAGAGGAAGCCCTATGAAGAAGGCAATGGCTTCCTGTGTGCCAGAGGCTATGTCTGGATTTCTTACTGGACCCTCAGGGTCACACTGGTTTGTCCATCCCGTCACCATGGGGAGATGACCAGCCCCCTAGGCCACGTCTTTTGCCCAGGGTTGCTGAGCTGGTGGAGGCAGCCCTGCTCTGCCCAGAGCTGATGCCCACCTGTCGAGGGTGGCGAGGTGGGCTGTGCAGGCCCAGGACTCCCCTCCGTGTGGGGAGAGGCTGCGGTGTGCACCAATGGAGGAGGCGTGTGGGAAGAGGGGGCACTCATGCATTGGAGCAGATTCAGGGAGGCAGGATGGGGTCCCAAGACCTCAGGCTGCACCCCAGTGCCACTCACTGGAAGAAGCTCACGTCCTTGCCCTTCTGACCTCTCCAAGGTCCAGGTGCTGGAGCCGCTCAGAGGAGACTTGCAGGCGCATTTGCTGGGAGTGGGCTGGCCAGGGCTTGGGGGAGAGTCCTGGGCAGGGTGCCTGTTCCCAGCTGCCTGGAGGGAGAGGGACTGAGAATATAATGGCCCGGAGGTCATTCCCCCCGTCCAATGCTCTCTGGGGCCTCACTGAGTCAGGCTCTGTTTTGAAAACGACTCCGGTTTTGGCCCGGGGCTGGGGTTTTAGAGCGGGAAGAGCCCAACGTCCTGATCCTAGTCCTGGCCAGGCTGTCACCTGTGAGAATTGAGGCAGGTGACACAACCTCTTGGCCTTCAGTGTCCCCCTCAGTCCAGTGGGTGGATGGTGGTCCCATATTCATGGAACTGTTGTGAAGTCATTAGAATAAAGTCCAAAGCCCCTCGCCCCCCATGACTTGGCTACTCCTCCTCCAGAGAGGCCCCACCCATCTACCCATCTCTGCCTCCTAGGTGCCCTCCAGTGGCCCTGGCTGAGGTCACCGAGTGTCACAGTGTCACTTGTGTCCAGGTGCTTGACTGCTGGCGGTGAGGCCAACCTCTCTCTGGGCCGCAGGGCTGGGCTCTCACCCTTTTGAACTCTGTTGCCTGCATGTTTAGTGGGCTAGATGAGCACTGAGAAGACAGCAGGCACTGAGGACGAGGCGCCGTGCTCACAGTGCTCCCGCAGCCTCGGAGGAGGAGGTGGGAGGACAGAGGTGAGAGAACAGACATGCAGACGGGAGGCAGAGCCCCCAGAGACACTGTCACCTGGCGGCCAGGTGTCTGGGTGGCTGGGGTCATGTGAAGACTCTGTTTTCTCTGGAGAAGAAAGACACGGATTGCCCCCTCTCTCTTTAGCCTCTGACTCCCTATCTCCCCTCTCTGCCTCCCTGCGCCCTCCCGCTGAGTCCCTACCTCCTCCCTCTGACTTCCTCAGGCCCCAAACTCACTGATATGAGCATGCCTGTCCCAGGAGGGGCTCTGGACTAGAGACTAAGACAGGCAGTGTACCTAGGGGCTGCTGGCCTCCTCTGTCTAGACAGAGGTGATCACAGGAGGATCAATCCCCCATAGAGGGACTTGGGGAGGGGCTGTCCTGGTTGGGGCTACTTTTCCCTCTTCTCCACTGAAGGCCCAGGCTGGCTCACCAGCCCTGGAGACTGAGAAGTGTTCGCTGCTGTTGGTCGGACTGCTCCCTCATCCCCACAGATGTGCCCAGGGCACCGAGACCCTCACCACAGTCCCTGGACCAGCCAGGCAGTGGGAGTGGATGGAGGAGGCCCTGGTAGGAAGCTTTGAATGAACTCTGGAGGCGCAGTCATTTGCTTCGTGCATGCATGGATCATTTATTAAGCACCTGCTATGTACTCAGCACCGCGAAACTCAAAGATGGCTTCAAGCGTGCATCGGGTGGGGGGTGGGGGTATGGAGGTCTGAGGCTTGGAGTCACCATCCTGGTTCCCTTATTGTCTAAATGAGTCAATCATGCATCCTTTTGAGTGGCAGGGTGCTTTCTTGTGGAATGGGGGAGATAATCTATATCTTGTAGGGAGGAGGTAGGGAGACTCCATGACCTGGGCAGAGCTCTCTGCTGGTGGCCACTGGCTGTGTGGCCTTGAGCAAGTTACTGAACCTCTCTGTTTCAATTTCCTCATCTGTAAATCGGGGTAATTCCACCTTCTTGAATTGCTGAGGCACGAAGCGGGTGAATATAATGTGTGTTCAGTGCTTGGACTACTCCGGCATATATTAACTGCAAAATAAATGTCAGCTGTTATTACCGTTCTATACATAGCACGGTGCTTGGCGCGCGGGTCCGTAATCGGTAATCGTGAGGCTCCAGGCCTCGGGTCAGCGGCGTGCAGAGTGGCTTTCTGTGTACTTCCCTCTGCAATTCACTCAATGAGGTCATCTTGGCAGCCTGGAATTGGCCACAATGGGAGCGTGCCAGCATGAAAATGGACAAGTGCTACCAATCAGGGCTTTTTTTAAAAGGTATTTTTGTGATATTTTTTAAAAAGGTGTCTACCACACCAGCTCTTAGGCAGGGTGAGCAGGAGGGCCAGGAGTGCCCCAAACAGGGTGTGTGCCAGAAGACGTGTACCCAGAAGACATCTCCACCTCAAGTCTCTTCATCGTGACAGGCGTGGAAAATTGTGGCGTTGGGGAATGCCTTGGGGTAAATGGAGGAGGCTCTCTAGATGACAGACCTGGGACATCCAGGGCTGGGACCAGTGGTAGTGAGCAAGAAAAGCCTTTGGGCAAGTTGAAAAAGGTGACTTCTCTCAGTAGATGGACTTCACAAAGCTGGCCCCACGCCCCCACCCAGCACGGTGCCTTGTGCAGCGTGCAGCCTGCACAACCTAACGTGGCGGCTGCTGAGGGCAGAGGGGTTGGCTGTTTCTGCTGCACCTGTGTGTGGTAGCTCCTCTCTAAGAAGGGCAGGGATTGTTGCTGGAGAAGAGGATGAGGGGGTAGCTTTCAGAGAAGATGTGGCCTCTGAACCAGACCCCTGAAACATGAGGGGAAGAGGGTGTTGAGAGGGACGAGCAAGAGCTAAGGCAAGGAGGCACATTGCAGCTGGGTGCAAAGTCATAGGGTAGCAGGGGTTCAAGGGCCCTGGAGATCACTGGGGTACTGAGATAGAAAATTAGCCTGGGCTGGGCTGGGAGGCCTTTGTGGTGGCCTGATGGAGCCCTTAGAGTTTGCTTATCTTCATCTGGGTGTGGAGCTTGGGTTCATTTCTGCCTCTTCCATAAAAAGCTGTGGGTATGCTCCAGAACCTTGTATCTTTGAAATTATGAAGAAAGTCGTGTGGGTCATTTCTCCGGGTCACCTGGTGATGGGCTAACTCCCAGGACCTGGTGCGAGGAGTGAAAAGCCTCAGGGTGACTCCAGGTCGTGGTCATGGAGGATGTGGCCTGGACACAGCCTTTCTCTTTTTCCTGGGAGGGAAGCCATGCCCCGGCCTGGAATCACGGGCACTAGGGGAGACAGAGGTGGGAAAGACAGAAGGACAGAGAGAGAATGGATTCTCATAGGAGTTAACATTTTTGAGCCTTTCCAACCACCGCCTGAATTGAACCCATTTTGTGGATGAGAAAAGTGAGTCAGAGGAATTAAGTTACTCACACATGAGCACCAGGGAATTGGTGGTAAAGTGGGGAGTTCGGCCTCAGCAGGGCTGAGAGGACAAAAGGGCGAGGGAGGGAGAGAATGAGTGAACAAAGGGATGAGGAACAAGAGAGGGCACGAACGAAGGAATGAGCAGAACCCAAGGCCCCTTCGAGTGACCCTCGTCCAATGTTCCCACTTCACAGAAAACTGGGACCGGCGGCGGGGGTGGCGGGGAGGGACCCAGGCGCCTGATGCCCCCGTCCTCTGTTGCAGCCCCGAGCCATGATGAAGACCTTGTCCAGCGGGAGCTGCACACTCAGCGTGCCCGCCAAGAACTCGTACCGCATGGTGGTGCTGGGCGCCTCCAGGGTGGGCAAGAGCTCCATCGTCTCGCGCTTCCTCAACGGCCGCTTCGAGGACCAGTACACGCCCACCATCGAGGACTTCCACCGCAAGCTCTACAACATCCGCGGCGACATGTACCAGCTCGACATCCTGGACACTTCCGGCAACCACCCCTTTCCGGCCATGCGCAGACTCTCCATCCTCACAGGTGCGCGTCATGTGGGCCGGGCCAGAGTCCCTGTGCCCATCACATGTGTCTCTGTGGTGTTGAGAAGCAGCTCACAGGACCGTGGGCATCAGAGAGGCGTTGCTGCTTGCCTGGTCCAGTGATGGAGCCGGGGCTGGGCTCAAGGTCCACTCTGTCTCACTCTGGAGATTATCACTAACACAGACGCCTGGGGGATATCACTCTCCCAGGAACCAGATGGTATCTCAGGGGCACTCATCTTTCTCCTCTGGAAGGGGACCCAGCAGAGCTCTGGGGCTCCTGATCAGTCTGCTGGGCTCATGTCTGCTGGCACCCAGGGCCTTTGCCACCTGTCAGAGAGAGAGGGGCAGGGCCTGGGCAGTGGTCAGCCAAAGGGAAGGTGGGACCCTGCCCGTGCAAGGGACATGGTAATCATAACACTCAGGGTGATGGTGACAGCTACCACTTACCAAGAGATAAGCACCCAGGCCCATTCTTAGAGTGTGGCGTGTATTTGTTGAATCCTCACAAGCAACCCAGGAGATACAGGTCTCCATGTGGCGAGCAGGGAAACCGAGGCTTGGAGAGGTTAAGTCACTCCCAGCAGTCACAGAGCTGGTCACAGTCGTCTGATTCTCAGACTTGATCCTGAGCTGTCGGCCCTCCTGGGAGTGGTGGGGAGCGAGAAGGAGACTGTCAGGGGTGAAGGGGGCTGGGGGCCTGGCCACCGCTTACGTTCCTCAAGCTGCGCCCTGTTATAGCTGATCAGCCGTCAGGCCAGAAGCCCGGTCTGCCCACTCCTGGTTTCACTGCTTCTTGGTTTCGTGTCTCTGGGAAAGTGACTTTAAATGCTTTGTTCCTCTGTTTTCCCATCTATAAAATGGTCTCAACTCAGCATCCATTCCAAAGGTCATTGTGAGGATGAAATGAGTTCATATAGGAGAATGCGGGGGTAGTTACATGTGGTCTGGAATCCAACCAGCATTGCTCTGTGCCCACAGCAGCCACGGCCTCCCACTGCAGAGCAGTGATGAAGGAAGGAATGAGGGCATCACCCTCCAGCCATTGCTCACATAACCCCAGATGGCGCTGCGTCTGTCCGAGACTCGCAACCTGCCTACCCCTAACCAAAACCCCTCCCTGGGTGCCCAGATAGATGGCTCCCTCTTCCAGGCAGGCCTGGCTGACCATCTGTCCCTGATTGCACTCAAACCCCCGCTGCCCATATTTTGAGGACAAAGTGTGTGGATAGAGGGGGCCCCCGAGGGACCTGGGCTTGAGTTCAGACTCCACTACTTGGTAGCTTGGACGCGTGACCAGAGGTCTGACTCTCAGCGTCCCCAGCTCACAGTCTTACTCCCATAGCATGGCTTCTGGGACTGAAGCAAAGCACACAGGGAGTGTGGCAGGCACGTCAGCTCTCCTGCCTTGGGGAGAGCACTGGGTGCCCATCCATCCAGGTAACTGACTGATGGCTGACGTCAGAGGGGAGGGGCGAGGTGGACAGGGACCATGTGCATATTTCCCAAATGAACTTGGACCCGCACAGCTCATACAGACACTCCCTTGTTTTTTGGACACAGAGCTGAGGCTAAAAGGCCCCTTGGGCCCCTGCCCCCAACTCCAGGCTCCCACCTTCTCCTGGGAGGTGGCCTCCCCTGTCTGGTGGGACACGTCCAGATCCTCCTGGAATGCACTGCCATTCATATTTGTGTCCCAGAACAGAGAGGATGTTTTGTCTCATTATATGTACACGTATCATTCCCAGCACATCTGTCTGCTGCTGGCTTTTTTCACTCCCCAGCCCCGGCCTCCTTTCACAACCTGGTGCCTGAGGGCAGGGAATCCTGAAAGCCATGAACGTTGCCACCAGCTCCTTCCAGCTGCCAGCCAGGGCATCTCTGAAGCTTGGCATCTGCAGTCTTGCATTTGAATGTGTGGAGGCTGTTGAGCCCTCAGGGGTCTAGGATTAGGCTGGGGGATGGGGATGGGGCTGGGCAGCCCATGGAGAACCATGGCCAGGCTGGGGCTTCCTGGCAAGTGCCTTTCTGAACCCCGTCCCAGCCTGAGGAGCACCTTCCTTACATAGGAGAAAAGTCTCTCTCTGCCGCAAGATGCCCAGTTCAGAGCGCACCTTTGACGGAACGTGGTTCTGAAAGCATGAGGGCTGTCCTGGGGGCCAGCGGCAGGAGGCAGAATAAGCTGGCATTGCTTGAGTCTCCTCAGAACCTGGGCCGGTCGCCAACGCCTCTGAGCCTCACTTTCCTCTTTTGCATCACAGGGGTCATGATAACTCACCCCGGGGTTTTAAGAGTTTAAGCCAAAGTAAGGAGGGTGCTGGGAGCTGGAGACTGTGATCAGTGTGGCCAGGTCTGGAAACAGGGCTGGAGCTGTGGCCCTCTCTCTCACCTCCCTCCTCCTGCCCTGCTCCTCTGCATCGCCTTACTTTCCAATTCAAAGACCTGTTGGTTTGTTTTTAAGAGGTGGAAGAAGCATGGAAGAAAGGGAGGGAGGAAGGGAAAGGGGAGGAAGAAATGTCTTTATGTAGTTGTTTGCTTTTATTTTTGTTTTGGTGTTTCACCTGGACCCTGCGTCTCGAACCCATGTCCTTGGGTTGTATGTGGTTTGCATGCCAGTGTCTCAGCGCCCTCAGCCACCAGGGTACCCCTCAAACTGCTGTCTTGAAGGGTGCAGTGAGCTGCAGCAGGGCGCATGTGGGCCCTGGGGCACACGTCTTCCCTGGGGTAAGAAGCAGAGGGCACTGCTGTGTGCCAGTGGCCAGGACAGCCACACTGGAGCTACATGGTCCTGGGCAGGTGGGGCAGCCTCTCTGAGCCTCAGTTGCACCCCTGAAACATGAAGGTCATGGAATCTCCCTCTCGGGGGTTTGTGAGGTGTCACAGGCAGAAAATAGGCCTATGCTGTCAGTCCACAGGTGCTTACGCTCGTTACTATTTGATGGCAGACACCGCAGACCACTGCCACTGTCTCTCCAGACGGGGCCGACGGGGCAAGGGAGGATTAGAGGCGCTGCATGACTCCGCTCAAGGCCACGGGGCTGGTAGACCTTGGCCTGCCTGATGCCAGCATGCTGAGTTTCTGCATCGGGTGCTCGCCCAGTCCCTGGGAACATGCACGGAGACAGCTGACTTCTAGTGGAAAATGTGTTATTATTATCCCCACCTGGCCGCACGGCTTTAGTCACCCACCCCGTCTTTAGCCCTGCAGAGAATTCGCTGTGTTTGAGCCAGACCGTGCCCCACCTCACCACCAGTGTGGCCTCAGGTGGGATTTCACCCTCAGGGCCTCAGTCTCCTGCTCCGGAAAGTGGGAGAATAATAGCCACTTGCCCATAGAGCAGCTGGGAGGGTGAGGTCAGCTCGGCCGCGCGAAGGGTTCCTCTGGCCCTGATGTGTCGCCCATGGGGACCGAGGGCCAGAGAGGGCAGGTCAGGGGCCGGCCTGAGAACTCACCGCCCCAGCTCTCTCTCCTGCAGGCGATGTCTTCGTCCTGGTGTTCAGCCTGGACAGCAGGGAGTCCTTCGACGAGGTCAAACGCCTCCAGAAGCAGATCCTGGAGGTCAAGTCCTGCCTGAAGAACAAGACCAAGGAGGCGGCGGAGCTGCCCATGGTCATCTGCGGCAACAAAAGCGACCACAGCGAGCTGTGCCGCCAGGTGCCCACCACGGAGGCTGAGCTGCTGGTGTCGGGCGACGAGAACTGCGCCTACTTCGAGGTGTCGGCCAAGAAGAACAGCAACGTGGACGAGATGTTCTACGTGCTCTTCAGCATGGCCAAGCTGCCGCACGAGATGAGCCCCGCCCTGCACCGCAAGGTCTCCGTGCAGCACGGCGACGCCTTCCACCCTCGGCCCTTCTGCATGCGCCGCGTCAAGGACATGGACGCCTACGGCATGGTGTCACCCTTCGCCCGCAGGCCCAGCGTCAACAGTGACCTCAAGTACATCAAGGCCAAGGTCCTTCGGGAGGGCCAGGCCCGCGAGCGGGACAAATGCACCCTCCAGTGAGCAGGGTGAGCCCTGGGCAGTGCCTTAAGGGAGGTGGCCCCGATGCCCGCTGCCCACACCCTCAGGAGACCCTGCCACAGTCCTGGGCGCAGACCTTGGGCGCCAGGCGGCGGGGGCCCAGCCTCTGACATTGCACATGGTCCTGCCTTCTGGATGCTTCCCTCTGCTACTCCTTCCCGAGGCTCCCAGTGGTTTCGGCTCCCTGCTGGGGGCATGGAGAGATCTCTGCAGGACAGGAGACAAGGCCGGAGGTCTGGACTTCTGCAGGAATCCAGGCCCCTTCCTGTCTTCTGGTTGCAAGAAATGCTAATACCAGAGGAGCCAGGATCCCTCCATCAGGGACGCTTCTAGAACAGTCACAGGATGACGACAATGCCCAGAGTAAGGTGGCAGGGGTCTCCACCATCCTGACCCAGCTTGGTGTAGGCAGCAGCTGGGAGACCTGCCCCCAGTCCTGAAAGTCTGGCCCTCTGGTCCAGCTGTTCTGCTTTGTCCCTGATTGGCCTCCAGGGGCCCCTGACCTTGAGCCCAGGGCGTCTGTGTATTTGAAGGGAGGCTCAACCACGTCTCCTGGGCCGTGTGCACCCCACACCACGTTTCTCCGCCTCCTCCCGCAGCCCCCCCTTGTCTGCCATTTGTGCTTAGCTGATGCAGCTGTTTTTGTGTCGTGTGCAGCGTAGAAGCGGGAATCCTTGTACTGTATAGGACCTTCTAGGCCAGGCCCCGCTCCGTTCTGATCCACTGCCTCTGGGGGCGACACCGCCCTCCCACACCCAGGCGGGGTTCCCTTGGCCTGTCTGCCCAGGACACTGCCCTCCCTCCGGGCTTCACAGTGGGGGCACCCAGCCTCTCACAGAGGAGGCCCCACCCCAGACCCAGAGAGGAGAGCGCCTGCCCCAGCCCCGCCTGCTGGCCAGTTCAGGGCAGAGCCCCTCCTACAACCAGGCTGTGCTTTCCTGTCCCTTACTGAGCACCTGCTGGGTGCTGCTCCCCTGTGTGCTAGGAGGGTGAGCCATGCACTTTACGCCCCACACCTGGCTCCCAGCCCTGGCCTGTTCCCCCTCACCCACCGGTCCTGTCTGCCCCTGCCACCTCACTGCCATCTGCTGCTGGGAGGCGAGAAGGACAGCCAGCCGCTGAGCAGCAGCTTAGGTGAGAGAGCTCCCCTGTAATGGCCCTGCTGGGTCCCCGGGCACAGTGGACTTTGAACTTGTAGACCAAAGGCCTTCTCTTTAGCTCTTAACCAAGCCCTTTTTATATTTTAATCTCCTTAAGAAGATAGAAGTTTAGGACCCTAAGGAAACTTAATATCATCTAGTGAATCTTCCCAAGGCCCAGAGAGGGTAAGTAACTGGCCCCACGACACACAGCAGTCTCTGAGTAGCGGAAGCAGAGCTAGCTAGGTCTGGGCTTTCAGCCCACATCGTGACATGCCCTTCCTCTGATGCGTCCTCAGACCCCAGGCCTTCGGACCCCTTCCCAGATCAGTCTTCGAAGACACCTGTAGATTCTGTGTAAATCCTGTCCGCGCGCATCCATGTGAACACACAGACCGGTTTGCGCCCGCCCCCGCTCTGCACACCCAAGACCCCCGCTCTCGAGGCAGCAGTTCCACCCTGCTTCTGTGCGCCCCTGCCTCCAGCCCCACCCTCTCGGCAGACAGCCCCTGGCCAGCACAGGGTGTGGCCTGGCCACTCGCGCGGCCCCCACCTCTGTGAACACCACCAATTAAAGTGGGTTTGTTTCTATGCTGCGTCCCTGACCTGTTGTGTTTTCTGTATTTCTCTGGAGAGGTGTCTCTGACCCACCAGCCAGGAGTCTGGCTTCAAGTGAAGTATGTGGGGAGGGAGGGGACAAAACTCCAAGATAGACGCTTGTGCCCGGACTGACCTGTGGGCATTCCGTGGGCATGAGTGTCTATCTTCTGCAGGGCTGACCTGGGCGGATAGGAGGGCCCCACCCCATCCCCAGTCCTTGGGGACCAGCATATGTTTGGGGTCCCTGTGGTTCCTGAACGCACCCTCAGGGCACACCTGGGCAGTGTTGGGAAGCACTTTTGATTGTCTGCTAGCCTCTGGGGGTGCAGGCCAGGAGGCCACCTCAGGGGCAGGACAGCTTAGACCGTGGACCTCGAGGGAGGACACGGCCCAGGTCTCTGTACAGGTGACACGGTCGAGGTACAGCACCCTGGATGGTTTTGGTAACCCTGGACAGGGTGCCCTGGTGTGACGTGAGGCAGGATGAGGGCGGGGACAGCAGCTGGAGGGGAGGGCCTGTCCGTGCCCGACCCCAAACAAGGGGCAGAGGGAAGAGAGGAGCCTGCCTTATAGCGCCGCGGGGTGCACGCACCTCCTCTCGGCCTCGCAGTGTCTTGTCCGGGGTGACGGTTATCTGAGTTCCCCATGGTGAGGGCAGGATTCTGCATCTGAGAGTTGGAGGCGGTTTTGATCGTCACTAAGTGCCGCTGAGCACCAGGCGTTAGGGGAGGGGTGGAGGGAGGTTCGGAGAGAAGCAGGTGTCTGGTGTCCCCCTGGTGTCTGCGGAGGTCGCACCCCAAGGGGGACCTCGATGCAGATACCACAAAGCAAGTGCGCCTGCGGTGCTGGAGACAGACCAGGGGAACCCCCACCTCTGCCGTCTTCCTGTCTTCCTGGAGCCCCCTCCTCTCCCATCCTTTGCTCCACACACAAGCAGAAGCCACACAAGGTCAGTGTGAGAAGCAAGTCTCCTTCATGATCCCCGAGTCCTGTTTTTGCAAAAATAGGGGGAACATGCCTCCTGCATCACTGGCCAGCGTGGCGAGCCCCACAAGGAGGGCTGAGTGTGGGGCTGGTGGTGACACCAACCTGCCTTCTGGGTGCTGGGCAGCCTGACTACCCCACTACTGCTCCCCCACGTGGTACTGGAACCAGTTGACCTCTCCCAGGCGCCCTCATGTCCATCTGTAAATGGAGGCGGAGGGAGGGCGATGGGACCATACAACGCACAGCCCTAGCTGTCCTGACCTTCCCTGCAAGAAGGAATTGCTATGCTATCGCAGCATTCCAATCGATGGATCACTCGTTCCTGAACGGAACACACTCCTCCAGCCCCAGCCCCACCGCTGCATCCCCCAGGCCCGCCCCAGAGTGGGGTTAACTGCGGTGGAGGACCCTCACGGTGAGATGCTTCAGAGACCAGCAGACTGTCAGCTCAATTCCCCGCCTGGGGAAGGAGCCGGGGCTCTGACTTCAGAGAATCAGTTGCTGTGACCTCTCAATAGCTGTTCTGTTCTGCCTCGCTGAACCTGTCACGTACTCCAGGGAAACCTGCAGCCTGCCTTGCAGCTGGAGGCCTGCAGGGCCTGCTGGGAAGGAAGGCAGCCGAGCTTTCACAAGTCCTCGTGTGCACCAGGGGGCTTCAGGGAAAAGCCACTGGCTGGATTCTGAACGTGACTGGCCGAGGAGGGACCGGAGGCTCAGAGGGGCCCTTGGCCTGCAGTAGCCCAGCCAGTAAGTGTCAGAGTCAAGAGTTGAATCCACACCTCACCGCAAAGCATCGTTTCTCTCCAGAGCTTTCCAAAGGCAGCCGAGGGGCTGCTCTCCAGAGCGGCCAGCAGGTCGGTGTGATGGCAGAGAACATGGCAGGGGTCAACAGAAAAAAGGCCCAGCTGCTGCCCCAGGAGAGCACGGCTTCTTTTCCATGATAAAGTCCGAAGAGCGTGGCCGGCCCCACTGCTCCATTCGGCACTCGCCCCTGTCCGAGGCCTTGGTCAGCTTCAGCCAAGGGTAGAGGATGAGGTGGAGAGGGCGCCACTGTTTTCAGGGGCCCTGGACACGCCTTTCCCGGGCAAGAGCCGAGTCGCCTGGCTGTAGCCCTGCGAGAAGGGCTGGGGAATGCTGTCCTGGCTGGCGGCCCTGTTCCCGACGGCAACTCTGGACTGAAATGAGGAGCCACGCTCTGACTGCCCAGCTAACAGTCTGCACCGGGTACCCCCAGGCTTCCTGTCGGGACTCAGGACGCCGCCACCCCCGGCGTCACTCAGCAGATGCCATTGGAAGCAGCTCTGACCTCCCTCTACTTTATTATTATTAGTTTCAAAAGTAACTAGTATTTTGTTGTCCATAGAAATAAACCAGTCAGCCACTTCTGAATGAGGGAAATAAAGGAAACAAATCAGGGCACCCCATTTTGACACCTCCCTCCTGACCACAGGATCTGGGAGCAAAATGGAGTAGTGACTGTTGTATGTCACACCATTTCTAATGCTGCTCTCCGCTCAGGATGCCACAGGCTTCTCAGGCTCCACCGAAAGATAAAACGTACTTCTGTGCGCTTTCCTAATGCATTGTTAGAACCTAATGGATTCGTGTGTCGTTCTTCCCACGTAATATATTCCCACCATCATCAATGTCTTCTTCTTCTTCATCTTCTTCATCACCATCATCATCATCCTCTTGATTTGTTTTCCCTTCACTTCTTTAAATTGGCTCTGGGTTTTATTCCCCCCACCCCTCAGTGGGAACTTGGACTGGCCTAGGATTTTTCTCATCTCCACCATAGGAACTCAGGTGATAAATACATCTTCAGTTAAAAATCCTTGGCCCCAGGACACCCTGGTGTAGTAGTGGTTGGGTCCACCACCTCTAGCTGAGCGCTGTCCGTGTGCATCCCAAGGCCCTGGGTTCATGTCCCTGGGGCCAGGGGGAACAACTAAATGAAATAAATGCTCCTTCTTCCTCTCCTTTCCTGCCCTGCCTGCCTACTCACTTTTATTTCCACCTATACCTATCCTTTAAAAAAAAATCCTGGGACCCTGCGATCACTTTTCAGGCTTCATTCAAAGAAAGATTTTCCCTCCTTCCTCCAGGTGTGATCAGAATCCTAGGAACTGGGAGAAGGCGGATAGATTCTTCTCTTTAGGGCATTCCAGCTTCTCTCCTTGGTTTTGGGGGAGCTGATGTTGGGTGGAGAAGTCAGGGGAGCAGGACCTTCTGTTCTTTCTTACCTGGAACTGCACTATGTGGCGAGACGGTGTCATCAGGAGCCGGGGCGATGTGTAGGGATGGCATTAAAGTCAAGGGTGATTTTGTAGATTTTTCAGAGACCTGCACTTGCCACCACTGGGAACCTCTCTCTGCAGGCTGGTGGGCAGAAACCTGCATCTCTGTGGGCGCCTAGGTGTGTGATACCTGCAGGTTCTCTGCGGGCCCTGCCTCCTGGCAGGGCGAGCACTCTCGTGGCCCTGAGAGGCATCCCCACACCGACTCTCCCTCCCGGCATCCCACTCCAGGGCACAAGAAGCACACAGCCTCTGCCCCATCCAGCTCTAAGAGCCTAAGTTGATCTGCATTCAGTGAAGCTCTCTAGCACCTAACCAGGCGTCCGTTAGATTCATCAGGCTGAGGACACACAGTGGCTCCAGAGCCCTGCACCCCCGGGACCGCGTCACGCACTCTAGGCTGGAGATGAGGGGCTAACACTCAGGCACCCTAGCGCCCTCCTAATATTTGCTCCCAAGGAATCATCTCGATACTGACTCTTCTATCCTTTTGATGTAGGTGAGAAGTGTAACAGTCCCTTGGCTGGTTCCTGGCCACACCTACCTTTGCTTCTGTGACTCAGTTTGTCCTTTTGTAAGATACAGATGATAACACCGCTAACTCACTGGGTTGTAACGTGGAATAAATGAGTTAATACTTGCAAAATGCTTCGAACATTGCCTGGCACGGAGTAAGTGCCAGCTGTCATTATGTCTGCCACTGAGACTCACTGTGGGCCGCCTAGGGGTGGACACGCTCTTGGAGGGCCCCATCCCGCCCCGAGAGCGCTGGTCGTGTGCCTCTTCGGGGCCAACCTGCAGCACAGCTCATTACTGCCTGTGCGTCTCTGTCCCTGATCCCCATGAGGTCCACACGAGAGGCATTCACCACATGGGCTCAAAACATACATCTCTGACACGTGTTGATGGCAGGGGTTCAGACGTGGTCCCCCCATTCTTTGCCTCACCTCCCTCCGAGAGGTGGGGTCCGGTCCCTCCCCTCGTCGGGATGGTCTCTGACGGCTGCGGCTGGAGTGTGCGGCAGGGAGGCCGTGTGACTTCTAAACTAAGCAGCTGTGCCGAGCGAGGACCCACATGGGAGGCCTGGGGGTGCTCGGGGGCGCCCAGCGCTCACGAGCCGGCCACACGAGGGAGGAGCATCCAGTGGCTCAGCCCGGTCCGGCGCCTCTTCCTGACCTGGAGCCGAGACAACGCATCCCCTGTCCAAGCTCCTGAGCATGGGGCCCGGGGCCAAACGAGCAGCTGCTGTGTGTGCCCCTCCAAGGTTTCGCTGGGCAGCAACTCTTCATTTAAGACGTTCTTCCACGACCCCTTTGCTGTCTGGGTCACAGGACATGGACATGAGTCAGACATAGTCCCTGCGGCACCAGAACCACGAACAGCCTGTAAGAGGCAGTGGCAGTGTAGCCTGTCACGGGGCTGTGGAAGCTCAGAGGAGGACCCCTAACTCCGCTGGGGTGAGGTTCTGAGCCCACCTCTCCACTCATCTCATATTAATTAATAAAACACCAGCTAGATGAGGGAGCAGCTTTCTAAATGGGGTGTGCAAAGGGCGAGAAATGACGGTGCCCGGGGGACGCTCCAGGTAGCTGGCCCAGAGGATCAAAGCCTGCTAGCTCTGGAATCACCCTCAATCCTCAGCTGCCGCAGGGCCTTTGCACATGCTGTGGTGTCTGCCTGGAATGGGCTTCCTTCAAGACCCCGCCGGTTCATTTGCTCACTGCACTCATACCTTGACTCGAATGCCACCTGCCCAAAGAAGCTCTCCTGAACTTTCTTCCTAAGACATGCTCCCCTATCCAGCACCATCCTCTTTCCCTGCTCTGGCTTCCCTGATGGTATTTATCACCACCTGACTTTTTAATGACGGGATTGCTTGCCATCTGTCTCCTCCACTGGAATGTGAACTACACAGGACCGAAGGCCAGCCCAGCAGAGATCAGTGCCAGCACACGGTGTCTTATCCAGAGCAGATGATGGATGGAGGGAGGCGTGATCAGCTACCCCTTTTGGGAGCCCACTCTGGATGCAGGAATGAGTGGGAGAGGTGAGAAAGGAGTCAAGACCACAGGTGAGAGGCAGCTAACTTTTCCAGGTGGAATGACAGGCATGAAAGCATCTCCTGACACCCGATGTGGGGCGGGGAGATGGCAGGCGCCAGAAGCCCCCAGGTGTGGGCAGTTGCCTTAGAAATAGTCAGGACTGGCATTTGGGCACCTGGTGGTCAGGACTTCCAGTCACCGCATGGGCTCCAGGAGGCTGCAGGCTGAAGGCCCTGTGTAGGGATCATGTGAATGTGAGGTGCCTGTGGGAACTTTAAGTCCAATCAACTAGCAGGAGGCTGATGGAGAGAAATCTGGCCTCGAGTGGCAGACCTGAGGCTATGCCAGCCGTGGGGAGCATGGCGATTAGACTGAGCATGTAGTAAGAAAGGACCCGGAGGAACCAGGCTCAGCAAGACGGAGAGCGGAGGAGAAGGAAGAAGAGAGTGGAGGCTGTGGAGGCCAGAGGAGCAGGAGGGATGGAGGAGTGGCTGGGCTCGTGCCCTCAGCGGCCAAGAGGGGGCTGAAGAGCCCCCTACTCTGGAGAAGCCCACCCAGAGGGCAGACCTGCTGGAGGAGAAGGCCCTGTGCTCTGCAGGGAGAGCATTGTCCTCTCTCTTTAATTTGTATGCGTTTTCGCCATTGAATATACATGAGGTGCCCTGGAGGAGCGGGTGAGGGCTTCTGGAAAGGTTGTCTTAGAATCACCTTTTCAGGTGGTGAGCTGCTGTTGAGAAAGATCCAGAAGAGAAGGGGCTGGTGAGACAGAGGGAGGATGGCTGCTGGAGGGGGTCTCTGGCGGGAGGAAGCCTGGGCTTCCAGCAGCAGGAAGGAGGGCAGGGAGCCTCCCTGCGTGCTGTGGGCTGCCTGGTGGCCGGCCCCTCCTCAGCTTGGACGTTTTCACCAGAGCTGAATCCAAATCGCCACAACACAAGTCAGTCTTGTCCAAAATGAGAAAGCGGCGGTGAGGTGCCTGAAGTCAGCGGGTGAAGCCGCTGGGACGGCGCCAGGAGTAGGGGACAGATGACTAGGGTCCCAGGGAATCTCGGGGAGAGACGAGAAATAGGTGCTGCAGTTCAGGGAAGCAGTTGCTGACACTGGCAGGGAAGGTTTCTCACAGGAGGTAACAGTCTCAGCTGCCTCTTAAGAATTTGTAGAATTTTACCAGGAAGAACTTCCTGGAGGTGGGAAATCTTTTGATTCCACTTAATAGAAGTATAATTATATTTAATATTAAAGCTCTTAGCTCAGCTGGCATGTGTCAGCTCTCAATATAGATGAGCCATTAACATATCACCACTCAGAATTTTCATGCGCTAGAAGTTTGACTCCAGCGAAGACGCCCCACTTCCCCCGCATGCCTACAATTGCCGGGGCCCTCAGCATTCAGAGGAGCGAGACAGGGCCCTGAAGAATTCCTCTCGGGGAAGCAGTGCCCTGGCTCCAGCTTTCCCCGAGGAGCAGCGTGCAGTGAGCTGCCAGCTTGTCTCCTGAGATCAGTGCCGCGCAGGCAGGGCGCCAGTCTTCTGTGGTGCTCAGCCGGTCTCCCCACCCAGCAGCCTCCTCAGGACACCGGCGCTGCTGTCCTGGCTGCTCAGGGCCTGGCGAGCTGGTGGGGACTCACCTCTCCAGGTTTCCAGGAGATGCCTGTTAGGGGCGCGGTGGGCGCATCTAAGCCAGGGCCCAATCGACTCCGCATTCTCCAGTCCACCCCAGGCTCCTTCTTCCAGACTGAAAGTGCGCGCCGTTCCGATGCCTTCATCTCTCTCCCCATGCAGGGCCAGCACAGCACTGGAATTCTCTGGAGGCCGTTTTCCCGAACGTGGCTGCCACTGGCGGTCAGCTGGGCTCCGTCCCACGCTGACCGTGTTTCCCCATCGAAAGAATAAACAACCCCTGGGCCCTTGGGTGGCTTGAAATGAGCCTGAACTGTACGCAGATAAAACAAATCGCTTCCCCGCCGCCCCAAATGTGGCACCTAAATCACCGACTGCTCCACCCTGATGAACGCACGTGCGTTCACGCACCGACACGGGAGCCCACACTGGACATGGGCAGAACACAGGGTAGGGGCCGCACACCCAGCTCACACTCACGGGCGTGACACCCCGACATGCACACTGGCCACCCCGTGGACACACAAGAACTCTTACCCCAGACACACCCAGGCACACACATGCGTTTACGGCCAGGCAGAGGCGCACAGACGTAAATATGCTTGCACACTTGGGCACACCCAGAGTGCACTCGCCGGCACCCCTTCACACGTGTACACGCGCAGTCTAGATGCACTTTTGCACACACAGTGCACACTCACCGCGTGCGTGTGCACACGCGCGCTTGCACACATACATGCACGGCCCAAAAGGCACTTGCGTGGCTGACACTCTGCCAAGAACAAGTGAAGAGGAGGCAGAGGGGGAAGGCAGACACGTCGTTCTTCTCAAGTTCAGTTCAAATGACTTCTCTTCTTTGGCATCAACTTTGTTTTGCTAGTTTTTGTTATTTTTTTAGCTCACAGAGACATGGGCCTGGAGCCAAATCCCCAGGATTTACAGATGGGAGATGCAACTCTAGCAATGAATCTGCTTGAAGTGTGGAAGGAAGGACTTGGAGGTTTCTTGGACTTTTGTGGTATCTGCAGCGCCCAGCCCTCTCTCCCCCACCCTGCAAGGGGAACCCAGAGGGCAGACCCTGCAGAGGGCCAGCGGGGCTGCAGGCAGCTGGGGGCTCCGAGCACAGCCCCCGACTCCTGAGCACTAGATCACCGCCGTCCCCCGACACGCAAGGCTCAGGGGCTGCCCTGGAACAGATGGAGACATCATAGCTGAGCGAAATGGAGAGCACAGCTGCTGGGTGGCAGAACTAGAACTCAGGGCTGCAGCTTCCAGGCCAGCAGCCATTGCGCCAGCTTCTCAAACTCGACGGTGAGGAAAGCGCGCCCGGGAGCTGGTTGAAACACAGACTCCGCAGGTCCGGGTGGCCTGAGGGTCTTCCTCACATGGGGGGCGATGCTGCTAGCTCAGGACCACACCTTGACTGGAAAGGCCTTTCCCTTGTCCACACGTTTCTAAAAGGTGCACCCTGGCTGCCGAGCGGATGAGTTCACGGCCCCCCAGCAGGTCATCCACACACATCCCGAGGACCCGGGTTCGCGTCCTGGGCTGGTGAGGGCAGAGGTGTGGTCTGTGACAACCAAGATGAACAGATGAGCGAAATAAACCAAATGCTTCCTCCTCTCTCAAAAGACATAAATTAAAAGGTAGGATGAGCCTGAGGTTGGCTCCCAAGCCCCTCACTGGAATGGGATGCCGCCCGCCTTTCTCTCAGAGCTGCCCCCTCCTTCTCTCTGGCTCTGGGTGCTTCCAGGGCCACACACCTTCCTTTCGGGGCGTCCGTGGGGTGGCGGCACCTGTATTTTGTCAGCTCAGAGTTCCTCAGCCTGAAGGGCAGCCTCTGCTTCTCTCGGGGCCTGTTTCTCCATCTGTCCAAAGAGGGTGCAGCTCCTTTTTTTTTTTTTCTTGTTAGCTGGATTTATTTCTTTTCTTTTCTTTCTTTTTGTCACAGAACACTGTTTGCAGTAGAGGAAGCTGGCATTGCAGTCTGGTGGTGAAACGACCTCTTCACATAAACCAGCACGTGCTCATCCTTCAGCGCAGAAGCCCTGACAGCACGTGCCCCAGTGAAATTCAGGGCCTCTCCAGTGTCCTCTCTCTGCTTTTCTTTCTCGTCTTTATTTTTAATAAACATCTTCAAGGTTTTTCCAAAAGAAGCCGTACAGGTCTTGGCGAGCAGAAGACCGTCCAGCAGCTGGTATCCTCATGGACTCTCACCTTCTCGGCTGGCAGATGAGATCTTATTTTTTTTGCCAACTCATTTTCATTAAAAAACTAGAAAAGTGCTCCAACTATCAGTTTTACAAAATCTCTAAGGGAAACACAAGAGCAAGGTGCTGAGGTAAAAAAAACACCTGAGGTACTTTTTGGTGTGTGTTTTTCTCATTTAAAAAATCTGTAAATTTAAGGCCCTGGGCCGCCAACAACCTTGTGTCGATCGCGATTTTCCTCCACCATTTTTTTTTTTTTTTAAACAGTCATTTTGCTGAATATTGATGGCTTCTACATGAAAATGTAAAAAGACAAAATACATTCTTTCTTTGTGGAGTTTTCCTTAGTTTGATTGGACGGGTTCCTGTTTGCTAGGACAAGTCCCGGAGACGCGTGTCCTGTGGAGGAATCGCGTGTGAGCTGAGGCTGGTTTGTGTGTTTCACTTTGGTTCCTTTTGTGTGATGTGACCGTGCTCAGAGCCGAGGGTGGGGAAGGACAGACTGGGGGTGGCAGGAGGGCTGGGGGACAGAAGCAGGGAGGGGAGAAACGGAGAGAGATTTTTATAGCTGGATGCAAAAACCAGTTTAGAACCTGCAAAGCAAGGAGAAAGGGGAGTGTGAGCTGGAGAGGGAGAAAGAGACGGTTTCCTCTTCAGAAAGACAGTGTCCCTTCTGTTGACGTACACAGGTGACCCAGAACTGCCATGAGAGTCCCTTTGATGAGATTTCCCTGGCAGGTGAATTTTGTGGGGCGGGACTTGGAACTCCCGACTAAAGCATCAGACCTTCTCAAGAAAGACTTTCTTCTGTACAGTCTAGAAAAGCCTGCTTTCTGTCGAATGAGAAACATTAATAATTGATAAACATGGGGGTGTTAGTGGAGTTACAGTTGATATGTTATTTCTGTACATTAATGCTGCAGGCACCCTGTGTCACCCACAGGCCACATAGCTTAACATCGCTCCCCTCTGATATGAGCGCGCAGGTCCAGAGACGGTTTTCCACCGAAAGAAAAGGGTGTCAATTTTGCTTCACTCTGAAGGGGTTCCCCTATGTTAGTTCCACCAACAGGGACAGCGCGCTGGGAGGTGAGGCCTGACGGGCGGGTGGTGCCTGGTGGCTGGAAGCCTGCGGCTGGGGCTGGGCCCCTCAGCTTCTCAGGGCCCAGGCAGACTTCTCATTTCACAGCATGGTCTTTGGTTTGCTCCCCATCTGGCTGGCCGTGTTTGGTCTGCTGGAGGCAGGTGGCAGGGGCTGCAGTGACCCGCGGCTTTGCTGTGCCTGCGGGGGCCTCGCTTGCTGCCTGTGAGGTGACTCCCTGAGTGTGTTTCTGCTCCTGCGCCTTCACCAGCTGTACAGTTTTCCTGACCGTGCGCTGTGCAGTCCGGCTTTTGCAAAGAGATGCCCGATAATCCTGATGCTCGTGCCCTCATTTTCATCTGGCTGCGGGTCTCGAGGCACGACGCCTTCTGCCCCTGGTGCGGTCCTGCAGCTCACGCATAGTCTTGCTGCCCTCGCCGATGACCCGGCCGGCCGTGGAGGAGGGCACTCCAATGTGGGCTTCCAGCTTCACCTCTCCTTTGGGGTGAAAGCAGTTTTCTTCTTTCGGCTTCCCACAGATCTGCCCCTGGGCATTGAACTGGGCTTCCGGTGGTCCAGTGACGGTGACCATCGTTGTCTGATGTCCGGGCCTTCCTTCTGCTGGGGTGATCTGCATTTGACAAGGTGGTGAGGCTCTTCTTGCAGCAGGGCAGCTTTTTCACGGAGTACCCTGGCCCCGGCGCCGCTCTCAAAGACTGCATTTAATTGGAGGAGTGAGGGCCAGACACGGGTACTCAGACATGGGCATTGCTCCAGAGCTGTCCAGGCGATTCTAAGAGGCACCCGGGGGTGGGGCTGGGGAGGGGGAAACAGGAGCCAGAGCTAGTCAGCCGCACTGTCAGGGCCGCTCTTAGACATGGTCCCTCCCCCGCAGGGAAGTGCCGTTGACACGCTCAGGATAGGACTCTGGCTTCGCGTTGAACTTGCTTTTCTTCTGCATGACACATGATGTGAGTTTTAATTAAAGACTCAACCCCGCACATCAATCACCTGCAGACCTCCCGGCTGATGTATCTGCCCAAGGGAGAACTGGAACAGTGGAGGGGACTGGCCCCCCGCTGCTCCCCAGCAGCGCTGGTTGATGTCCTGGCTGAACAGGGGACCCAATTAGTGTGAGCCTCCTTGGCTGTCTCACAGCAGAGCCCCAAATGGAGCCATGAAAAGGTTTTTGAAGCCAGCCAGTGATACCGCTGTAGAGTCCCGTGGTTTCCATAGCGACATGCCTCTTCCTGAGGCTGACAATGGACTGTCACGGGGGGGGGGGGGGGGGGG
>RJWH01005179.1:0-25782 GCA_004363575.1 Solenodon paradoxus | reverse complement strand
CCGCCCTGTAAAGTTACCTAGGGTGGTGGCCCAGCACTGGATGCTGGAGCCAGACTGCCTGATGTTCAAATCCTGGCGGGGCGCAAAGCCATCTAATGTCTCAGTAACTGTGTGCAAGTTGCTTGAGAGTTCAGTGCCTCAGTGTCTACATCTGTGAAATGGGGATAAAAATACATCTTTCGCAGATTCTTCCGAGGACTCCAGGAGTGGATCAAGGGAGTGCTATAACCACGAGAGGGGTGCACTGAATCCTCTGAACTTCCTGTTTTCACAAGCCCCGCATCCTGGTCAGTAGGCCAGTCTCCCCAGGGGCCAGGGCAGTAGTTTTGAGACTTTCCAATGTCCTGATATCCAGGGCAACCCAATCTGTAGCAGAACCTCTCAGGTACTCCCGAAGACCCTTCCCATGTGGATGGGACCTAGCCTGCAAGCCGAGCAGAAATCCTTCGGCTTTGGTGTCTGTTCCAAGCCCAGTCATCTGAATGGGACTTGGGCATCGACTTTATTGAAAATGCTGCTGGTGGTGCCCATGCTTAGCCAGAGCTGAGGGCCATAGAGATCAGGAGTTTGTGTCCTGTTAGGTTTACTCAGTCCTGGGAGTCAGAGTGGAATTGGGGCCGTGGGGGGAGTGGAGGGGAACTAACATTGGCACTGTGGCCTCTGCTCATTCATTCATTCCTCTCCATGCAGGTTGTATATCAGCCAACATATGGGGCCTGTTCTGACTTGTAGGGAGACAGACACACTGATGAGTTGATCGCACAAGTGCTGGTGAGGCCAGGAGGAGGGGAAGTCTTCCCCTTTGACTTAAGATCTGAAGGACAGAGAGGAATGAGCAAGAGGAAAGGGCATGTTCCAGGGAATGCACCCACCCTGCCACAGAGCCCAGTTGGATGGAGCACGGTGCCTTCTAGAAACAAAGGGTATGTTATAGCGAAAGGGAGAGAGGGCGGAGGAGCGGGAAGGAGAGGGAGAGTGGGGTGGAGGAAAAGTGGGGAGAGTGGGAGGGAAAGAGGGAGGGAGATGGAGAGGGAGTGAGTGAGAGGGAGGGAGAAGGAGAGGGAGGGAGAGGGAGGGAGAGGGAGAGGGAGGCAGAGGGAGAGAGAGGGAGGGTGCCCCATTGGTCCCTCAAGACCCACACGGTGACACATTTCCACATTCCCGGAAAGGTGTACCCGGCACAGTGCAAATATTATTCTTCACTGCACACCTTTCCCCAGAGCCTCTTGTCTGCGTTGGTGACATCCTTTTCTACGGATGTGGGACACCGTGAGGACACCACTCTCTGGAGACTGGCCTGATTTGGCGGGGTAAGTGGTGGCTGTGCGGCCATCTGTCACGGTGTTACACGCCTGCGTCAGCCTTTGCCTTCCCACAGTTCTGAGCGTGGACACCTCTTCGTGGCAGCTTGGGTGACCCCACCACATGGCGGTGGCTCCCAGAAGGGTGACCCAGGAAAGTACAAGGTGGACATGGCTGCTGAAGGCGGACAGGACGACATGGGCCCTCCCCCCTGGGCCAGGGTCCTCAGCGCCTTCCTCCATGCTGACCTCTGGGGATGCAGTTCGGTTCCGAAACTGCAGGGACGGGTTTCCTGGGCGTCGCAGAAACAATTCCACCTCTTTTAGTTTTGAAAGTACAGGTGCAGCAGGATGAGGCAAGCAGACGGGGAGAGAGGGGAAGAATCAATGTGGCCTGCGCTTCAACCGGAGGCAGTTGGCTAAACTGCTGTTCTACCAGGTGCAAGTCACCTCTTTCTCGAGGAGCTTCGGGGAGTCGCTCAGCAAATGACAGCGATCAGCTCTGGCTCCGGTTCAGACCCACCAGCTTTGAGGTGATGCCGCCGGCGCGCCAGCTCACAGGCACGAGTACGTCGCCTCCTCACAACCCTGCCACAGGAGGCATTTTGGTGTTTCCTGTTTTACACACTGGTCAGAGACCAGGTGTCCTCCTCAGGCACGAGTGGCCAGGACCACGCGGGCTGAGCACGCATGCTCAAGGCGGAGAGAGAGAGGCCGCCAGGCATGAGACGAACTGCTGAGACGGCCGTATCCCTGCAGCCCACTGGGCAGAGACCCACACAGGTGGCGGGCGTCAGGTCCTGGTGGGTGCAGGGGCACGCTGGGCTCACAGCAGCCTGAGGTGTAGATGGGCTAAGAGAAGTGGGCAGGCCTGTGAAAGGCTGGGGCAGCTCTGAGAGCCATTATCACCTCCAGCACTGGAGGGGCAGGGAGGCCAATCCCGGAATCCGGAGGGAGGGGGCTGACATCGTCTGTCATTGTCGGAGAGGACCTCCTGACAGAAGTGCGGGCCCTGTATCCTCACTACTGGAGACCACCCAAGAGGAGCTCCCAAACCCAGATCAAAGAGTTCAGATCAAAGTCCCAGAATATCCAAGACACATCGGTAAGGAACAGTGGTTACAGGCACCGGCCGGATCCGCTGCAAATTTGCCGACTGCTTTTTGGCGTCTTTTCTTTAGATGCTTTGAAACGCTGAGTGTCCAGCAAAGACAGGCACAGGGACTGAGTCCTCTGGACGGGCGAGGAGCAGCCACCTGGGCAGGGGGCACTCCGGCTGGGGTCTTCCATATCCAAAGGGCCGGTAAGTATATGGAAAGAGGCCCACAGCCCCGATCCTTCGGGAAACGCAGATCTGAACCGCGATGAGTTCTCAGCTCATACTGCTAGGATGGCTGCTATGAAAAAGCCCCCAGAAACTGGGGTGTCGGGAAATTGGAACCCCTGAGCACTGTTGGAGAGAACGAAAAAGGGAGCAGCCACTGTGGAAAACATGGAGGGTCCCCCCAAATTAAAAACAGAATGGCTCTGTGATCTAGTCACTCTTCTTCTGAGAATAAACCCAAAAGAAGGAAGAGGAGGGTCTTGAAGAGTCCCCTGAGCAGTCAGGCTCACGTCGCACTGTCCCCTCTGTGGGGCGTGGGTAGGGAGCGTGTGGTCTGGCCCTGCGATGGAATATCAGTCAGTCGCGAGAGGAAGGGCACTCTGACCTCTACGACAACATGGAAGAACCCCGATGGCATCATCATGTTAAGTACAATGTCCCAGTGACACACACAAAGGAAACCAACACGACTCCACTGCGAGGAGACACCGCGTAGTCACATTCACAGACAGAGAGCAGCGTGGCAGCTGCAGGGATCAGGAGAGCAGGAGGCAGAGTGTGCGCAGATGAGAAAGTTCTGGGGATGGCAGTGGAGAAGGTCACACACCATAGGAATGAGCCTCATGCCTGTGAACTGCACGCTTAAAAAGTCATGGAAATGATGTTTTATGTTAGGCCTACTTTACCACAGTAAAAAATTGGGGTAAACGTTCTCCCCGGGACACCGTCCTCAAGAGAGTGCCCTGCCACTGGGTCCCGGCCTCGGGACACAGGACTTACAAACGCCCCAGAGGCAGGACACCCATGTTTGAAGCGTTATTTTGTACAGGGGACCCGCCGGAGTGTGGAGGGTAAAAGTGACATCCCAGGCCCCCGCTCACCAATGAAAGACAGGCCTCCCATCACTCATAATTGAGTGGAACAGGTGTCATTCCAGTCATTTCAGAGGACAGGAGGTTCTCAGAGCGGCTGTTGTCTGCCTGGAAGGTGTCCTGGGAAGGGTCATTCAAGGAAAGAAGATTAGAAGGGGCAGCCAGGTGAAAACAAAAGAACACCCCCCTCCAAGGACCTTGTGACTTTTTCAAGGGAGGAAGGGTCAGGGGGATTGACGGGAAGAGGCAAGACCAGGTGTCAAAGGCAGCCGGGCACCACTGTGAGTCAAAGTCATTCATTCATTCAACAAACATACTAAATGCAGACCCACCTATAGGTGGGAAGGACACACAAGGGCACGTCTGGTGACAGAGACAAGAGTCGTCCCTCCTCCTTGAAGCGCAGGCTGCCTGCCCTCAGGGGAGGGCAAGACTGACGCAGAAAACACCACCAGCCACCCGCACGTGAAAAACCTCTTCATCTCCAGTTCAGAAAGCACCGGCCTTTCTGCGGGTGAGGCTGGGTACTTTCTGGAACTGACGGGCGCTGACAGCACACGAGGAGAGCTTTGCAGCAGCAGAAGCTTTAATCTGGCTCCAGGCAGCTGCAGACATCCCAGCCCTGCTTCCAGGCCTCTCTCCTGAGTCTCATTTTCACAAACATTGTTGTGAAAGAGCCGGTGCACCAAACGGAGCGGGAGGGGGCTGGGGGCCCAGGCCCACGCGGCTGGAGGCCGGGAGTCGGTGCTCCGCCCTGGGACTCGACTTCTTTATCTGGGACACGACGTAGGCTGGTGTGAGCAGAGAGGGCTGGATGGAGCGAGCGGAGCTTGTCCCATCGCTGCCTGCAGGACCAGGGCTCCCAGGGGCCGTGCTAATGGTGGCGAGCTGAGTGTCCTACACACAGATGCTAACTTACAGTGACGACGCAGAGTGCTGGGATACAGTTCACTTAGAAAAAGCTGCTCTTTCTCTCCAGCCCCCTGAGGGGTTTCTTCCACAGCCCCTCAAGCTCAGGGTCCCCAAACAGCTTCGCTCTCACCCCCACTCCCACCTTCCCCTCTCCCCACATCCATTTAGCTCACTGGTCCCAGCACCTTCTCCCCAGGTGGGTTGCCACCTCTGCCCCCTGCCCTCTGCCCTCTGCTCTCCACGGATCACACTTGCCCCAGGTGCCCATGTGTCTCCCACATGACTCTTTTGTGGTCCTGCACAAATGTCTCCCTGTCTGACCCTCTGCCCGACGAGCATCCGATCATCCACATCTCCTTCTGCTGCTCTGTTCTGTCACTGCCCGTGGCATGGAGTCTGACCCCCTGCCCACCTTCCTCAGATCCGGTCTCGATGCCTCTGTGCCCCCAGCACCCAGCACCCGGCACACAACAGGCATCAGTGTGTGTTTGAAAGGACACCCAGGGGAGGCGAAGGCTCCCCTCTGCCCATCCCCAGCCCCATCTTACCCCAGGCCCCTGTGGCCAGCGAGATACCCACTGGCTCACTGGGCATTGAAGTTGCTGGATGCCTGGAGGCCCAGTGGGACAAAGGGGAAACTGAGGTCCTGGGTACAGAAGAGAGCTCATTCACGCAGCTCCGTGAGATGACAAAGTAAGTGTCTCGAGCACCTTCCCTTGGGCCTTTTCACCTGCACAAGACACCCCAACGCTTGTTGGGCCCCCAGATGCCACGCTGGTCTCAGAGCAGGAGTCCCTCCCCGGGGCAGAGAAGAGGGGCAGGCAAGCTGAATCCCTGGGGCTCCCTGCTCCACGAATATGCTCCTTCTCTGGCACCTTCTCACAAGTGTCCCCACTGTATGGATGAGCAAAGGGAGGCCCAGAGAAGGGAAGGGCCGGCCCAGGTCACGTAGCAGGAAGTGACCCAGCAAAGCGAGGAGTCTCCCTGTCTGTCTGTTAGGAGCCCTGGGGCTCTGGCTGAGCTGGGAGGGAGCAGAGCTGTCAGTCAGCTGTCAGGCTCTCGTCTCCTCCTCCCTCCCCCACCGCCCACCAGTGTCACACGGAGCCCCAGGGGATGGGTCTGCGGGGGCGAGTCCCCCGGGAGCAGAGCGGCCCTGGAGCTGCACCTGTGGCGGCGGCTGGGGTGCACACGTGTTCAGGTGCTGTCCCCTCTCCCTTTCCCGCCCCTCTCTTTCCCTCGCTCTCTTCAGCCTGCCTAGCCAGCGCCCCACACCAAGGGCTCCCACAGAGAAGCCCCCAGTGTCAAATGGCAGGGGGCCTCCGGGACAGTAATCTACAGCCCCGTGTTTTGGAACTGGGGCGGCTCCAGGGTTAGAAGCTGGGTCCCCCTCCCCGCCCCAGCTGGTGGCCTCGAGACGCCTTCCTTGAACTCTCTGTGCCTCCACTTCCCAATCTGCTTTAAGCACCATTCACCGAGTCCCTGCTCAGGGACAGGTCTGGTGCTCAGCCCTGCACCTGCTTTTACGCCCCTGAGCGACGCTTCAAAGCAGATGATTTGGTCATCTGATTTCAACCTGAGGCCAGAGGCACAGAGCCGTTAGGCAAGCTGCCCAAGGCCACACAGCTAAGGGCCGTGGAACCCCGAGTCGAGTTGGCCGCGGACAGCGAGGTTCCGAGTCCCTGAGCGCCACCCCCCACCACACACACACACTGCGTGTCAAGCACCAACATTGTGGCTCTAGGCGTCAGCTCTGAATTCATGATTGCTATTATATGCAACAATTTTATGGATTTCTTGAGGATCTGATGGAGACACAGGCTTCTTGATCAAAGACAGGCAGAAGCACCCACAGCACTTGGCATAAAATTTCTGGGGGTTCTTGTACCCCTGAGGCCACCCCAGGGTCTCTGCTCGAGCCCGACCCTCTGCGGCGAGGAGAGGGCGCGCTGCGTGTGTTCGCATCGTATTGCCTCACGTGATAGTCTGGGGTGGGTGCAGCTACCCACTGGGCAGATGAGAAAACATGGGGCTGTTGAGCTCTCACGGCAGCTGGCAGCAGACAGGACGCTCCTCTTCCCAGGGGTCGGGGGAAGCGCTGCCACCTTCTCCTGGCTGTGTGCTGCCAGGCCCTGAGTCCAGGTAAAAACTGGTGTCCCCAGGTCATGGCTTGACAGGGACACACTCAGTGAGGGGCGTGTTGAGTGAGCAAGTCAAATGAGGTCATGAGTGGTCCACCCTGGGCCAAGGCCAGGTTCTCAGCACCCCCACAGCTCCCTCCTGGCCCTCAGGGCTCCTCGTGATGAGAAGGAGACAGTAAGAAATGAAGGAAGAGCCAGGGGTTGGGGGTGTCCTGGAGACAGAAGTCACTCCATCACCCCATGCTCACAGGGAAGAAAATGGAGACCTCGAGCCTGGTGTGACCTTCACAGTCACCGGGAGTGGCAGCTCGGATGGAAATCTGGTCTCTTGATGCCCAGGACTGGGCTCCGGCAGAGCACTGGCTCCAGATCCTATCATCCATTCAGTGTTGTTACTGGAGACAGAGAGTGTGGCCCTGGTGTCTACATTACATTCTGCACAGCTGCTAGAGAGTTAGCTATTTGACATATGTCTAGTTGTCCGGCATGTCCCTCTCATTTTTCAGATGAGATTGTTGTGAGGATCGAGTGAGAATGTAGGTGCCTGGTGTAAAACAGCTGTCCTGTAAGTGGTGGCCATTTCTACAGATGTTGCTATTACACTGAGTACACAGGGTATGACTCCAGGAATGTGGCATGATGTGGGCGAAAGCGTATGAAGTGGATGGGGGTGAGTGGATAATGGGTGGATGGATGGATGGATGGATGAGTGGATGGGTGGATGGGTAGATGGATGGATGGATGGATGAGTGGATGGGTGGATGGATAGGTGGGTGGATGGATGGATGGATGGATGAGTGGATGGGTGGATGGATAGGTGAGTGGGTGGATGGATGGATGGATAAAGGGACAGATGGATGAATGAATGATTGGATGGGCTAATGGAGGGGTGGGTGGATGAGTACATGGGTTGGATGGGTGGGTGGATGGATGGATGGATGACTGAGTGGATGGGTTGGATAGATGGGTGGATGGACGGGTGGACATGTAGCTGAGGTAATTGGGTTGATGGGTGGAAAGATGAGTGAATGGACCAGCATGGGCAGGAAGACAGAAAGGTGCATCAAGGGCAGACCAGAGAGTAGATGGATGGTGGATGCTCCTTTGGAGCTGAAGCAAAGGCTGGTGGTGGCAGCTACAAACTGCATGGACACCCACGGGACAGGGAGGGAAGAGAGGCAGGGGCTTCCTGCTTGCACAGGGCCACCCAGGACATGAGCAGTGAGTAGTCGCTTATTGTATCCCAGTGTCTGTGCTTGGAGTGGGAACCCCGTGGAGAGAGCTGACTGACAGCACAGGGCCCCACCCGCTGCACACACCTCATGCCAAGTGCAGAGGGCGGGCTGCCTGAGAGCACGGCAGAACCGCAGCCGGAGCGGGGGCCGCAGCAGGAGAGGTCTTTGGCAAAGGCAAACCCAGGGCGTGCCCCTGGGGACTCCCTGGATCTGTGCCTGAAGAACAAAATGTCCCAGCCCTTCAGGGCTGAGACAGGAGGGGGCCAGCTCTGAAAGGGAGGAGCCTGATTCTCCAAGGCCTCAGACTGGCCCCTTCCCCTCCGGTCTCTTTCCTCTGCTTTAATTGCAATCGGCCACCTCCAAGGTCCCCTTTAGGCTGACACCTCATTCTCAGGATCCCTGGAGCACTGCAGGGAGGGCAGGGCCTTGGGACCCTGGGTAGAGGGCAGTGACTGTCCATCACCTTAGATGGTGACCCGGGGTCTAAGGGTTTATTCAGGACTCTGAGGGTTCAGTTGACATTGGGGTTACCTCACAGCCTCCTGACCTTACGCAGGAGAAAGCACTGGTCTGTCCAGTGCTCCCCTGGTCTGCGACCCCGTCCTCCACCTCCCTGGTGCCTCCTGCCAGGCCCTCACTGGCACCTCAGAGTTGCTCAAACATGCCAGGTGGCCCCACTTGGCTCTGCCTGGCACGCGGGACCCCCAAGGAGCCACTTGGCCACGCCCTCCTGTCCTGCAGGGCCTGTTTAAATGACACCCCTGCCCACTCCAGTGTTCCCTGTCCCCACCCCACCCCTGCCCCCAGCATCATCACTCCCCAACACTCTCCTTGAAGTACTTACTTTGTTTCTCGGCTGTCCTCCCCAGGAAGGGCAGCGCAGAGGGCAGGGCTTTGTGCTCGGTTCCAGGCTTTGTGCTCGGTTCCAGGCTTTGTGCGTGGTTCCAGGCTGCCAGCAGTGATTAGTGGCTGTAGGTGACAGCGATGGCAGGCGAGGCTGGAGCAATGGGGGAACTGTATGCTCAGGCGCAGGGTTCCCTTCTGGCTCCCCATAGCGCCCCCCGACGCAGACGCTTTTACTACCTCCTGGTTCATAGCGCGGCCTGCAGAGGCTCAGAGAACAGTTTGCTGGAGGCTGGGTTGGGCAGCAAGTCTGGGACCAGTGTGTGACTTTGTCAGGTCCAAGGTCACCCCACAAGGGCTTCCAGAGTAAGCAGAGTCCCAGCTCTGTCAGCATGGGACCTGGACCTCAGGCAAGTCCCTTCCTCTCTCTAAGACTCAGTTTCTTCATCTGGGAAATGGGAGAGTAGCAGCCTCGCCATAGCAGGCCTGTGGCAAGGAGCTAGGATGCCAGGGGCTGTGGTGCTTTATGTAAGAGCTGTGTCCGTGTCTCCGTGTGCCACGGTGCCACACCAGCGGGAGAGCCAGTGGCTGCCTGGACAAGTGCAGGGCCTCAGCTGGGTTTCAGGTCATCCACGGGATCAGAGGTCAAGTTCCTCCTTCCTAGGGGGCTCTTTCCTCCAGCTCCACTGGCGCTGCCTCCAGGGGACTTCCTCACAGCTGTGGGGACAGGGCCACCGGGAGGGGCCAGATGGGCGGGAACAGGAAGGCCTCGGCGCTTTCCCAGGCCACAGGCCACCAAGGAGCCATTGCGGAATTCCGGCACCACAGCTGGGCCAGTCACCCTGGCTTTCCCAGACCCTGCTGGCCTGTCAGGGAGGGAGATAAATGCAGAGCTGTTGAGCTGAGGGCGGGGGCAGAATGCCTTTCAAAGAGGAAGGCTCGGGACCTGCACACACCCTGTCAGCAGGGAATGTGGGCAGCAACGCTCTTAGACAACTCAGGCCTCAGTTTCCTCATCTGGAAAATGGGGTTGGACTAGGCCGTTGCGTCCAGACAGCCCCAGGACTGGCCCTGAGGCAACTTGTCCCCCGTGTTCCTCCACAGCCCTGAAGTCTGGCCTTAGACATCTGTAAAATGGACTGTCAGCTGGAGCAGCTCTCTCAGCCCTTCTGTTATAGCTGGAAGAGGAAGGCACTTTGGGCTGGGAAGGAAAGCAGCGAGTGAGCGCCACTCTACAGGGACATGATCCCGGTGTCTGTTTTCTGTAGCTCCTGTAACAAGTTTCCACAAACCGGTGTCTTCAAAATAGCTGTTGCCTTGCAGTTTGGAAGGTCAGAATCCCAGGTCAGTCACAGTGGGCGACAGGCTGGCTCCTGCGGGGGCTGTAGGACGAGTCCTTTTCCTTGCCTTTTCTAGAACAGATGCTGTCTTTGTTCCTGAATCACATGGCCTTCCCCGCCTCTGCTTTTCTTGCCCGTCTCCTTCCTACTTGGACACCCCCTTCCTCTTAGATGGACCCTTACGCTTCCTGGAGCCTCAGGAAATGCCCCACTCACGGTCTCCCACTGACTCACACCTGCAAAGCCCCCTTTGCTTGGAAGGCGGCATTCACAGGTGCCTGGGAGAGTGACGGTGGCGCTCTGTGGAGGCCATCAGCACAAATCTGCTGTGGGTCTCAGTTTTTGCCACCTCGGGCAAGGACCCAACGCCTCCGGGACTCTGGACTGACCTGCAAAAGCAGGATAGTGATAGGGAAAGGCGGGGAAGGCCGACCACAGCGCCTGCCACACTGCGCCCAAATGCGAATGCGGCCGTCTTCACAGCGGGGACAGCGCCGACCACTCTGGCAGACCAGGCGCTTGCCTTGCGTGCCGCTGAGCATCGCTTTTCTGGGGAGAGTTATGTGGACAGAACCCTGGGGAACTGACGACAGAGGCAAGAACAACACAAATCCCACAAAACTAGGTAACGACCTGAGAGGCCCTGGTCATACAGCTGGGAAGACAAGTGGGAGGGCGTACACCCTCCCGGGTCTGATTCCCAAGCCCACATTTTCCATGAAACCCCCACTCTCTCAAAGCTGGCCGAGGCCAGCAGAGGACCAGGGACAGGAAGGGACGAGCCCAGTGCGGATGCAGATCCCGGGCACTGTGCCACACTCCTTCCCCAGGGAGACTGAACTGTGGTGTGACAGTGGCCAATGACAGACTGTGCTGGGTCCCAGACTCCGCCCGGGTCAGGGGATGCTGCCACGCTTTGCAGATGAAGGCTGAAGTTTTAGGTCATGTGGCATAACCCAGGTCACCTGGTGGCTTAATGACCTGCAGAGACCCGGGACCCTGACGAAGAGGATGGCCTGGTGCAGAGCCTCCCGGTCATGTTCACCTGATCCCAAGTCCCACTCGTACCCCCCACCCCAGCGCACCTTGCCCTCACCTGCAGTGAGAGAAGGTAGGCAGCAGTGGTCCTGCCGGCTGCATCTGGAGATTGCAGGGTGTGGACTGGGGTGTGGAATTCCTCCTGAGGACCGGCTTCAGGGAGACGTGTGACCCGCTGGCGTCACCTAGTGGTCATGAGGAGACAAGTCCCTCCGGCCCCCACTCCAGGAGCCTGTTGAGACAGCACTATCCCCTCAACCTCCAACAAGATCCTCATAGCAAGTCCACAAGGCTGTGGTCAAAAGGACCTCATCATCTTTCAGTTGTGACAACACAGGCCCAGGCAGGGGAAGGACACACCCAGTCAGTGGGGAGCAGGTCCCGTTGACTGGAGGGACTGGTGGGCGGCAGGGCTGGCCCTGAGTCTCTCCTTGCTCTGGGAGACCAGACGAATGCACTCTCCGTGGGACCAGGGTGTAGGCTGACCATATGGACCATTTTAAATGGGACAGCGCCTTTTTTTATATTTCTAGATCAGCCTGTTGTGTTCATATACATGTCAACTTTGTCCCAGTTTTACAAAGCCAGGCCATCCTTAACTCAGGGCAAAAGGGAGAGTTGAGTTACCCCAGGCTCAGCCTGTGGAGGGAGCCCCAAAGCAGCTGCCCCTGGCACCCTACATTAAAGACGGCTCTTGCAGGTGCTGACTGCAGCGGGCCAAGGCTGCAACTGCTGTTCCTGCCCCTGTGAGGAAACAGGAGCCCCGGGAAGAAGACTCCCCCCACCCCCACCCCACGTGCCTGTTTCTTCAAAGGGAGCAGAATGCTACAGTGTAGTCGAACTGCAGTAAGCACTATGGAGGCACTGCGGGGCTATCTCTGGCGCTGCGGGGCTATCTCTGGCACTGCGGGGCTATCTCTGGCGCTGCGGGGCTATCTCTGGCACTGCGGGGCTATCTCTGGCACTGCGGGGCTATCTCTGGCGCTGCGGGGCTATCTCTGGCACTGCGGGGCTATCTCTGGCTCTGTGGGCCTTACTGGGCATTTCTGGTACTGGGATAGTTAAAGTGGCATGTGTTTCAGTTAGGGCATTTAAAGCGGGCCTTATAGGGATGCCAAATTTGTTTTTTGCCTAAGGTACAAAATTCCTTGCTTCAGCCCTGGCCGCTTGTATGAAGTCCCGCCACACCATATGCCTTTACTATGTGATCATGATGGGCATCACATAGGACTTACTGGTTGCCGGCATGCTGCTCTGCTCCTGCTCGGATGGCTCCACCTCCTCCCCTCCCCTAGTCACCAACACATAATTCCCATCCTGTTTTTTGCCATCCCCATGTCCTGTCTTTATCTCAAGGAAATATGGTCAGTGTACCTGGGTTGAGGGTGTGGACGTGGAGGCCCAGAGGAGAAAGGGACTCGCCCGGCTCCCACCACATGCCAGAGGCCAGGCTGGGACCCATGTGGCCTATCCCCTGTTCCTGCCCCCGCTCCAGGCAGACACAGACTCCAGGCAGGAGGCCGTGAGAGACCAGAGCGTGTGTTCCTTGGGACTTAGTCTAGGGTAGACCAAGAGTCAGGACAGCAGGAGGGGGCTGTGAAGAGCTGTCATGGGCTGACTCCTGAGGACTGGAGAAGGCAGGCTGATGAGAGAGGTGGACCGTCTTGGCTGAAGTGGTATCTAAGACTCAGAGAGAAATTCATGGCTAGAGAACTCCCTCAGAAGAAATCCCACCACTCTAAAGGATGAGCTTAGCTGCAGAAATTCCACTCTTCTTCAAGACAAACACAGTCCTTGTCCCCAAGGACCTGGAAATGTCATTCAACAGCCACAGACCACCTGCTCTGTGCTTGGTCCTGGGGTGCTGGGGACCCATGGACCAGCCAGACCTGGCTCTTGCTTGCGGGGTCCCACAGTCCCATCAGGACGCGCAGACAGATGACAGCGGCCATGAGAACACGATGTGAGCCCTGGGCTCTGCAGCCAGATGGCTCTAACTGGTGATACTGACAAAGAGCAGTAACTCTTACTGAGTGTCTGCTGAATACCAGGTACCAGCGGAGGCCCCTCCACATAGTAGCTAATTTGGCGAAATCCTGCATCTCTCTTACTAGCTATGTGACTTGGGCAAATTGTTTGCCCTCTCTGATCCTACAAAATGAGAGCCCTGGCATGCCCTGGTGTCCTAGCGATAAGGCCACCAGACATAGCCCACACACATGCCTTTCTCTTCCTCCTCCTCTTCCTCCTCCTCCTTTTCTTCTTTCTCTTTCTCCTCCTCTTCTTCTTTCTCTTCCTTCTCTGCTTCCTCCTCCTCTTTTTCCTCTTTCTCCTCTTCCTCTTCGTTTTCCTCCTTCTCCATCTCCCCCTCCTTCCCCTCCTCCTCCATCTCCAGAGGCCCCTCTGCCCTCTGCTACCTGTCACCATGCCACCTAGTTCATTTGCTTCATAGAACATGTCTCTAGGCATCTGAGTTTGCAGCATTGCTTTTTGCACCACACACACACACACACACACACACACACACACACACACACACACACAGTCATACTCAGCTGAGGAGCAAGAACTGTGATTTTGCTCTCTGCTTCATCCCTGAAGCGTAGCATGGTCCAGCTGGTCTCTGGGAGAGTTCTTTAGAGTCCCTCCCCAGGACTTAGACCTCTGTGGTAGAGCTCTTTCACCAACAGGACACTGTGTAAGTGCCAGAGAGTGACAGTCAGGCTGGGTCATAAGGGCACTGCAGGCCTGCCTGGCTGCACTGGGACCCCTTTCTCCGGGAAAGCACCTGCCATGTTTGAGGATGCTCAGCCGCCCTGTGCAGAGACCACGCCGCGGGCCTGAGGCCTCCGGCCAGCAGCCAGCCTGACTGCGCCCAGTCTGCAAGGAGCCACCGGCACACGATCCTGCAGCCCAACCTCTGCCTGCCGCAGCCTTTGGAGGCACCCGAGCCGCTGGGACACACGCAGGCTCCTTGAAGCTGTGCATGTGGAGTGCCTTGACTTGGAACCACAGAGAGTGGTTCGTGGGTGCTGTGTGAAAGGCGGGGTAGTGAACGTGGTGTGATCGTAGCAACAAGGCACTGTCGCTGGGCCTCTCGCTGCACTGGGCACTGCACTAGTTGCCTTATGTGTGTGAATTCCCGGTAACTGGCCCCAGCAGCCTCCAGAGATGGCCGCTACTCTGTGGCCACTTCTAGACGGCGAGCAGACCTGGGGGTTAAACAGACCCCCAGCATCATGCCAGATCCTGGGCCTGCCCCACAGCGTGGGCCTTGCTGCCTGGATGGCCCCTGTCCCACATGGGGCCCCTCAGCAAGTGTCTGGCCCAGGAAGCGTCCCTGGCACGGACCGCGCGGTCCTGCTGAGCCTGGAGCAGAGTGCACGTGCGGCGGAGCTGGGACTGGCAGCCGGCTTCGCCTGTCCAGCTGTGGGAGCACTGCCCTGCCCCTGGCGGTGGCGCCAGCTGGACAGGACAGGAGGGGAGAGGCCCTCCTAGTGAAATCAAGTTGTGTGGACGTGGGGAGGGGTGTCAGAGCTCAGATTACAGTCAGCTTGTCAGCATCCTGCTTCTTAGCAAACCTGCCAAGGTCACACACCCACCCCAGGCTGCTGGCGGGGAGCATGGAGGCTCCTTCCTTGGGAGCCGAAACTCTGTGGTGGGGGCAGAGCTGGAAATAACAATGGACAACTCACCTTCCATGGCAAGGAGGCTGCGGGCATCTGGGCGCACGGGCACCCCTGCTCACCACTCCCAAGGAGGGACCTGGGCTGTGCTCTGCAGAGACCCTTTGGAGAAGGATGAGGAGCTAGGGGCCTGCCACAGGCAGCCAGGTCCCTCCTGTGCGACTGTGTGATGTCCGGCCAGTTCCTTAACCCCTCTGTGCCTCAGAAAAAGCCATCACAGCAGCCCGATTGCCAAGCACGGGGGGGGCCTGGCATGAGAAAAAGGCACATTCACCAGGACCTCCCGCTCCCGCAGGGACAGCCTTTCCATGACTTAGCAGGTGGGTGCTGGGACAGCTATTTGCAGATGAGGGAGGCTCGGCCACTCTCAGGGGCCACAGAGAACTCCGAAGAGCTGGAAACAATCAGGACGGCCCTGCACCGTGTCCACCCCTTACCTTGCCATCGTTCGGTGTTGACCCTTCAGCACGGTTAGAGGCGGTCACTGTCAAGCGGATGGGTGGAAGGGGTGACTGGGGGAGCTCCCCGTCGCTCCAGAGGCATGTAACACAGTCAGTGCGTCGGCGGGGCCTCCAGACAATGATCTGGAGTTGAGTTCAATGATGCGGAAAACTCCCTCCCTGCCCCTGCAGGCTTGGGTTTATGAAGTCTTCCTCCAGAAGACAAGTCATGGAGATTGCGCGGCTGCTTTTGCAGTGGGGGACAGTATTGCCTGAGGTCACTCACCCAGCGGAGGGTGAATCTAGTTGGGGCTTCCATCCAGACAGATGCTCACCTGAGATCTTCCTCCAGGCCCCCGGCCCAGGGGTGAGGGTGGAGGGCCAGTACCCCAGGGAAGACAAAGCCAGTTCCAGAGAAGACAGCGTGCGGGGCCCGGCCGTCAGGAAGTGGGGCTGGGGACCGTGCCGTCTTTGGCCCAACTCCCTCTTGGACAAATGAACAGCTGAGGGCCAGAGAGGAGCTTGTCTTGTTCCAGATCTGTGTGTCCTGTGTGCCCAGGACAGCTGGCAAAGCCAGTGGAGGGGCGGGGGCCGGCTGGGCAGAGGCTGGAGCGCTAGCCCAGGGGGAGGAGGACCCGCTGGGCAGGAGCAGGACTGGACTGGCCTGTCCTGGTGCTCCTGCTCCTTCTCTACCGGCCGAAAATGTGGCTGTTTCCCAAGCTTTCGGGATGCGCTCTGCCCTCTGAGGTGTTCTGTGCTGATTGGCTCACTTACCCTGACAACGGCCCTGCCAGGGAACTGGGATATTGTCACCTCCGCTCCTGGAGAAGAGGAGCTGACACTGAGAGGTTAAGTAATGTGCCCAAGGCTGCAGGCCTTGTGCAGAGTCTAGCCTTTGACCCCCAAGTCACCCTGGCTCTGGGAAGAGGATGAAATCACCCCCCAATTCCTCCAAGGTCATCTCACTTGACCTTTGGGGTGAGGCTACCTCCACCTTTCTGGGTCTGTCCAGGAAACTGCAGGACATGGGGCGGGGGTGTGGGGCGGGGACGAGGGCAAAGCCACCAGTGGTGGGCACTGTGCCAGCCTCCCAACAGGCAGCACCTCCTTTCTTTTACCAGCTTTCTAGAGATAACGCTCCCACTCCGTTTAAAGTCTGCGGGTTTACGCATCCTCGGCATTGAGTGGCCTTCAGCACAGTCTGGTTTAGGACATCTCCTCGCCCCAAATGAAGCCCGGTCCCCTTAGCCCCCCTCATCCCTTCCCCCGGCAACCACGAGCCACTGTCTCCTTGGATGCCGTCTACTGGGCACTTCCATAAACGGGATCACGTGCAAGGCGGCACCTCTTGAAAAACCTTTTACAGTGAGACCATGGTCTATTTTACAGGTGAGGGGACGGCAGCTGAGACTGAACCAGTTTACTTGCTGGAGCCATGCAGCTCGGGGTGATGGGAGAATGGGGCTGCCGAGACCCAGGCCACACGCTATGGCCCGGGGCTCAAGATGCCTGACAATTTTAGGGGCCTGCATGTGGAGGGGTACAGGGGTCTGGGGGTGAGAGAAGGCTGAGAAGGTGGCGGGGCTGTGGGTGTGGAGGCCCTGGGTCCGCCCCCAGATCCCAGCAGCCTGTGAGGAACGGGGTGTGCAGGGCTGTGATGGGGGCAAGTGCAGGGAAGGGGTGGCCCTCAGGGCAGTCAGGGGCCCTCTGCTGACCATCATGCACACCTCCCTGCCATGTGTCCCCGAGCCCCCTCATCTCCTGGAAACAGCCCCGTAGGATGACTCAGCGGAGCCCGGGGCCTGTCCCTCTGGCTGGAGCTCTAGGGCATGATCATTGCCAGCACCAGGGAGCCTGCCCAGGGCTGTCCTCGCCTGTCCAGCCCTGCCCTACACATCCCCGGGGCCAGCTTCGGATGGAATCTACCCTTTTTTGAGGGGCACTGCACCCCCTCACTGGCAAGCTCCCCTTGGATAGACATCAGACCTCAGGTTCACGTGTGAGGCTCTCTGGGGTTTTTAAATTATGGTTCTGGTGTGGACTGCTGTCTGATGCAGCGACAGAAGCCAGAACAAGAAGCACGCATGCTGAGCATGATGTTTGGTGAGTGAAATGCACCTGATTGTCTGATTGTGTGGATTTTTTTTTTTTCCTTAAAAAAGAAGCTTCTGGCAGACAGTATCAAGAAGAAGATAGGACTGGATAGAAGTGTCCACGAAATAGCCGGTGTGCTGTGCGGTTCACTGTGAAGCCTGTCCTGTCATCGTGCCGTCACCGGACACCTCCACCTCTGCCAAGTCAGGAGGCGCAGCCGTCACACACGCAGCTCTTGACAGGTTGTCACGCGTGCGCCCAGCTGCCGCCCAGGCTGTCTCTTCTGCGTCCTCCCGCGCTCTCGGAAAGCCGGTCCGGCAGTCACCCGCTGGCAGGGAGACTCCATCAAAGTCACCTCACAGTCACGGAGCCGACACCGGGCATTTCGAGCCGCGGGAGACGATGTCCCGTTGGTGTGGAAACAAAATTCAAGGAAGCAAACGTCTGCCACTTCTGGTCCCAGTTCCTTCTGTGACTGTGGTCTGCGGGGGGCTTCAGACGCCGCCGCCGCGGAAAGTCAAGCTGCGCGGGACGCCCGCTCCCGTGTCCAGAGCTGATCTGTGTCGCAGCCAGAACCGCGCCCCTGCTGCCCCTTGAGACGTCGTGTGAGGGCCCCTGGGGTTAAAGTTCTGGTCCCAAAACGCAACACGACACAAAGCAGGGAGGGCGGCCTGGAAGCCCAGACCGCTCATGGCCACGACAGTTGCTGGCGGCCGGCACGCTGGGTCGCGGGGAGACTGCCCGCTGGGGACACACACGGCTCTCAGAGAAGTGGGCTCTCAGGCGGGTGACTGAGGCAGGGTGGGCAGGGCGCCGGGCCAGGGCTCAGGGTGCAGGGTGGGCACACAGGGAGGAGCAGCAGACCCAAACTCAGCGTGATGGATGACAATAACATTTTCCATTTCTGGAAACATGGCAGACCAGATATTGTGATACTTGCCCCGCTCCTAACCCCATAATAATTCTGGATAAAAAGTTTTTAAAAACTTTTAAAATGTTGGACACACCCCTGTGGAGTCGCGGCTGGGTCCACTGCCTCTGGCCGGCACGGTTCACATGCAGCCCAAGGACCCATCACATCCTGGGTCTGCCAGTGCTCGGTCCTGGGAGCAGGGGTGAGGAAGGGGGCTGCAGAAGGAGAAACTCGAGAGAGAGGGAGAGGGCAGAAAAGGTGGGGATCAGGGGCCAACGGTCTCTCTCGGACTGGGGGTCCTGACCATCCTGCTCTCCACCTGTTTATTGGGTTCATGCACAGCATGGCTTCAAGCAGCGACACAAGTAAGTTTATAGTCACATTGGATTTGCTCCTGCAGCCTTTGTTCTCTAACTTCATAACTGTATCCATCTTATTTTGGCGGGTGAGCAGTCACAGACACACTGTCCCAGTGTTTTCACACAGTGACCCAGGCTGGGTGCTCGGGGCCTGGTGTCCTTGACGTTCTGCCAGCTCCACCTCCCACCCTGCTCTGTTCTCTGCCCCCACAGGGGTGGAACAACGAAGGTGAACAACTAAAATGAAAATTTTAATTTAAATGTTTTTTCCTCTTCTCTCTTTTGCCTGCTTGTCTACCAACCTTCATTCAGGCCTCTAGTCTTTCCTTTAAAAAGAAAAGTGTAACTGTCATGCCCTGGTGGCTCAGGCGCTAAGTCAGCAGCTGGAGTGCAGACCAGGTAAAACCCAAGGACTTGGACTTGAGACCTGGGGTCCAGGGGAGCAACCATAAAATAAACACAAGCAAGTAACAGTCCTTCTTTCCTTCCTTCCTCTCTTAAAAAAATTAAAAGTATAACTTCGCAAGCAAGAAAATAAGGGACATTTACTCAGAACACACACCAGCAGAGAGGTGGAAATAGGAAAGCCGTGGAGGCTGGCGTGGGTCCATCCAGCAGCTCCGCACGGGAATCCTAGAGGAGAGGCTGGAGGAGGGAAGGAACCAGCACTGACCGGAGACCCTACAGGAGGCCTCGCTCTCCCCGGCTGCCTCCCTACACTTGGCAGACACTGCGGGCTTTTCCCCACCAAACATCAGTGCTGCCTGTGGGGAGCAGGCGTATTGGCACCGTGTCTCCAGCAGCAGGTGCTCACTCCTGTCCCGTGTCACCCCGCACTAAGGCATGCACACTGTGTTTTAGACATAGTACTATTGCACACTTAGTATAGTGTAAGCATTACTGTTATATGCACAGGGAACCAAAAGTTGTGTGACTCGCTTTACTGAGAAACACACTCTGTTGCTGGAATCTGGAACAGAGCTGCAATATCCCTAAGGTGTGTCTGCAGAGACGGACAGATGATGGATGGATAGAGAGATGGAGAGATGATAGACAGATGATGGAGAGAGAGATAATAGGTGATAGATCATAGATGATGGACAGATAAATAGATGGGTGATGATGATGGATGATGGATGGATGGATGGATGGATGGGTGGATGGATGGATGGGTGATGATGGATAGATGGATGGGTGGGTGGATGAGTGGGTGGATGGATGGATGGGTGATGATGGATGCATGGATGGATGGGTGATGATGGATGGCTGGATGGGTGGGTGAATGAGTGGGTGGATGGATGGATGGGTGATGATGGATGGATGGATGGATGGGTGGATGGATGGATAGATGGGTGGATGATAATGATGGATGAATGGATGGATGGATGGGTGATGATGGATGGATGGGTGGGTGGATGAGTGGATGGATGGATGAATGGGTAGGTATTTTACTGGCTCTGTTTCTCTGGAGAACTCTGATCAACTCATCACCACCTGTGACTGAGTTCACTGTGTCCAGCTCCCTCTTCCTGACTCCTCAGCATTTGGCCTTGCCCTCCTCTGTGCCCCATCAGCCCTCACCTCATTATCCCTGAGGGCAGGGCCAGGTGAGGCGCTCCAGCATGGGTCCCAGGCTGCCCCGGCCTGCACATTGCAGCCTCAGGGAGGGCACCGATGCCCTGTTGAGGTATGTCATTTGACAGCCTGTCCAGAGCAGTCCAGGAATCTTGCCCCAGTCCTGCTTCTCAGACACCCACTGTCCTAGCGCCTAGCTCCTCATTCCTGCACCCAGAACGCTTGACCGTGACCAGATCCCACAGGTGCCTCACTCACGACGGGGACCTGGCACCTATTACCTGTTCAATAATCACTTGTGAGATCAGTGCAGAATAAACACCGTTGCATGGTCACACTTGCAAAGTCCTAGTCTGTGTTTCCACTCCTAGTCTGTGTTTCCACTGGATTTCCTTTCCTCCTTCGTGCCCCCTCTCGAGAGCAGGGCATCCGTTTCTGTGCCCAGGCCTCGGGAAAGATGGGAACGTGGGAACCCAGAAGAACACGTCCTTTACGTGGACTCACAGGTTGAACGCTGAGGTCCTGAGGACCATACGAAACACACAGAAAGGGGAAAAGATGAGGAAAACAGGAGGTGTCCTCGCCTCCCAGGCTGGAAAATCACTTTCTGAGCTGTCAGAAGGAAAAGAGTCAGAAAAAGGACAATGAGGTTGAAGTTGGTGGTGGATCCCAGATAAATATAAGTCTGTCCCCTCTCAGGGCCACTGGGAACTCAGAGAGCAGCTTGTGAGAACTGGGAAAAGGCAAACTCTCCCAGGCCCACAGTTGGCCAGCTGGGGCACAGGCTGGACCCAGCTCTCAGCAGTATCCTCACCAGGCACCCTTGCTCAGTGAACAACTCGTACAACCATACAGGGCGGGCCACACAGGCCCTGCTGAACCCTAGGAGGCAGCGAAGGCTCAAGGCGAGCCAGGGGATCTGCACCCAGAGGGACCCTGAGCCTCATAACCCAGGCAGTGCCTTGTAGGGCAGAGGTTTCCTGGGAAGCAGTGTCCTAGGTTGAAGGAAACTGGAACAGCTTTCCCATTTCCCAAGTATTTGATGGGAGCAAAAACAGAAGGTCAGGGGGCATGTGGCATCCCCAAGGACACCACTGGGGACAGATGACAGATTGCCACCTTCCCATCTGCCAGACTGGCACTCTGGAAGCCCCTTGAAATTAGCCAAAGTCTCAGGGAAATGTGTGACGGAGAGAAACTTCAAATCTGTAAGTATGTGCATCCCAGACACAATGAGGATCCCAGACATTTGGTTGAGGCCCAGGGAAAAATAAGAAGCTGCATTTTGTGTACTTCAACGATATAAACCAAGATTAGCTCTTTTTCAACCTGCTATGCTCAGCATGTATTTGCTGAATGAACGCTGAATGAATGACAAACAACCAGAACTTCTCTGCAAACCTAATTTTATTCTGCCCCGATTTAATTAGAGAGCATGCAACACGATTGTCAGTTGCTTAAGGGGAGAGACCAGCTTTTCCATTTTCCCACTTGAAATCCTGCACACGCATCCTAGACAGAAGACACCCAAGATACTGCCTGGATGTGCCGCTGAATTTCTAGATAAGCACATGGGCTTTCCCCCAGCTGCCCCCTCTGTCACCCTCCTTGCCTCCCCGCGTCTCGGGCAGCATAGGATGTCCTCCAGTTGGGGCAGGACAGAGGGTGGTGGACTGACGAATCCGTTGTCCACGACGGTGGCCACCGGCAGAGAAGCCTGCCAGGGTGTGGGTTCACCTGCTCAGGTGGGCTGCGTCAGGCTTGGCAGCTGGAGCCTTGGCGCCACGTGCTGTGAAGTTTGGAGCTCGTCTCAGGCATGAGGCTCCAGGTCCGGATGCCTCAGGACAAGGAGCGCTAGGTCACTTGTCCTGGGTGGCCCTGGGGACCCAGGGGACGGAGAACTTGGAGCTCCCCCAAGATGGCGCTCTGAATCAGAACCCAGCCTCATGGCCGGGGTGCCAGGTCCTCCTCCTGGAGGCTGTGGTCACCGGCCGGTGTTTTATTCTGGGCTCTCCCAGCAACACTCGCACATTCTGTCCCTGTGCTCAGCATCTGTCCATGTGGGGCGGGTCCCCGGGCCTGTGTGGCTTATTCCCCACCGACTGTCCTTTCTCTGCCACCAGAAGGTCAACACCTGCAGCCAGCTGGCTGCCTGGCTGTGTCCCCAGCTGAAGTCCCCGCCACCATCCAAGCCCAGCTCTGCCACTGATTAGCCGCTGTCCCTGAGCCTTACTTAGGTTGTTGTAAACCTCAGGGACCATCTCCGCGAGGTCTGTGCCCTCGGTCCTGCGCTCTGACACAATCCCTCATATGGCCGAAGTCTACTGACCACCCCCGTCCCCTCCATCCTGCGTCCAGTACTGTCCCTGCCGCTCAGGGGTGGCCTTAGGAAGGCCGTCCCCACTTTCCTCCCCGCGAGGCTATGTGCACACAGTCCCAGTGTGCAGAGGGCAGAGGGGTTCCACCGGCTCGAGGGTGTGGACATCATCAGACGGACACTGTGAGGTTGCAGATCTTTATTAAAAGCAGGTGAGCCCCTCCGTTCTGAGAAGGCAAGCCTCTGCCCCGCACACACCGTCTCCCTCGGGCTGGGTGTGGCTGTCCCCCTGTCAGAAGTTCTCCCGGCAAAGGGACGTTGTGATGCCTTCAAGGGGCGAGGCGAGGGGTCAGAGAGCTGTTGGGGCTGTGAGTTCGTTGGCAGCTTGGATTCAGGAGCTAAAGGTGTGGCGAAGGCGCCGGTTGGTTTGGAGGTGGAGGGAAACGGGATTGGGCGAGGGGAGTGAAGTAGAATCTCTCTCTACGGGAGCAGCCAGCAGAGGCCCACGTTCGCGAGGCCATGGCCTGCCGGGCCCTCCCCCACCTCTCAGAAGCAGACACTCAAGCGAATTCTACGTGGCCGGTGAGGTGGCCCCCTCCCCAGCGGCCGGCCCAGGTGCGGGGGTCGTGGGGAGACCGGGGCCTAGCCCTGGAACCCCAGCTCCTTGTACTTGGCCGCGATGTCATTCCGGAACAGCTCCAGGGCCTTGCTCATGGCCCCCTGGGTTTTGGTGTCAAAAGCCGCCTCATGCTTGCTCTTCAGGACCTGGATGATGGCTTCCGAGATGAACTGTGGGAGGGATAAGAGGGCGCTGGTCACGGGGGTGGGGGTGGGGGGCGGCAAGTCTACAGTCAGCTGGACCCCCCACCACCTTCGACCCCGGGTCTGTTTATTATAGATCAGGCGCACGTGGGGTGGGCTCCGTGGATTAGCTGCTTTCATCACTGCCCCCTGAGACAGGGACGGCTGGGGAAACTGAGGCCATCTTGGTACAGATGAAGGAATGTTTAAGCCATGTGCCCAGGATCACGAAGCAACTCGGTCAGCTCACCCAGCACCCAGCTCAGCTCCCGCTCCGGGAGAGGACCGAGGGCAGCCAGGCCAGAGCCCACCGGCCCCGGGTGCGGAGGGAGTGGAAGAGCTCACGTGCTGAGCTTTCTCCCAGGATGCTGCAATCAGGAGCCCTAGAAACTGCTTGCACGCGCACATTCTGATTGTGCCTGTAACGAACGACTTCCCTGACGACTGCAAAGAGCCCGCTGCCGTGGCTGAGGGCTGAGGGCTGAGCCTGGGGCGCTGCGACGTCGGCCGGTGCGGGCAGTGAGGAAGAGGAAAGGGTCGGGCGTCCTGCGCACAGCCAGCTGGACACGGTCTTCCCACGGCCCCCCATCCACACCTTCAAGTTGGGAGCATGTGGGGTGTTTTGGGGGCGGAAAGGCCTCCAGGAGGTAATGGGCTGCTGGGCTTTTCCAACAGTTAATCAGGATTCGATGCTGGGGTCCAGGGTGTCACTTTACAGAGACCCAGGCAGGTCAGAGGTCACACAGAAAGTGGACATCAGAGCGGGGATTGGTGTCCAGGGAACAGAGGACAGGGGACTGTCAGAGCCAGGGGCAGAAGCAGGCCCTGCGCCTCGGCACTGCACCCCATCTCGGGGCGCCTGGGGGAAGTGACTCCAAGCAGCCTGGGAGGGGCCTCAAAGCCCAGTGTCCCTGTATATAGGTTCCGGGCCAGCTCCACACACAGCTGCCGGAGCCTCAGTGGGCACACCTCCATCCACCTCTGATTTCGTACAGAGCAAAACCAAGTTGGGGTGCAGCACTGCCTTGACCCCCATGTGGCTCACCTGTAAAACGGGGGCTTAAATGACCCCATGGTGTCCCCCCACTCAGCCTCTCCTGTGTCTCTGATGTCTGGGCTGAATGAGGCGTCTTAGCAAGGCCTTGGAGGATGAAGAGAGATTCGCAAGAGAAGAGGAAGAGAGGCAGAGGTGGGCCGGTCAGGTAGGATGGTTTGCATGTGACTGGGGGGCAGGCAGGGGCACAAGCAGCTGAGGCTGAAGAGGGTGGAGAGGTGTGGACGGGACATACTGTGTCACAGGGGTAAGAGCTCCAACCCAAGTCCCTAAATGGGACTGTGCCAGTGTGACCTTGAATACGTGACTTAGCCTCTGAGCTGTTTCCAAATCTGTCAAATGGGGATGAGACACTATCTGCCCGGGGCAGAGACTAACTGCCTGTCCAATATTCATTTTCTCCTCTTTGCTGGTAACAAGATGCTCGTTACATTGGGAGCACGCAGAGACCACTCTTCCAGCTTCCCCTGCAGATCCGTGTGACCCTGTAGGTAAATTCTGACCACTGAGATGCAAGCAAAGGTGTTGGAAGAGATTCTGGAACTCTCTAAACTCCTTAGAAGAGAGCATTCCTCTCTTCTTCTCGCTTCGTGTTAGAATGTGGACCAGATGGCTGCTGTCCTGGCAGCCATCTTGGACCACGAGTCAGTTTAGTGCATGAATGCCAGCTCCCAGGTCATGGCCGAACAGAAAGAGCCGGGGTCCCTGGGGCTCCTGTACCAGCTCTGGACTCCTTACGTCTGAACTTATTTTGTGTGAGAGGGAAAGAAGACCCCGAATGCAATTCCTCACCTCATGGGGTAATCGTGAGTCATCTATGCAGGGACCCAGACACATGGCATCCCCGTTATTCTTACCCTCACTCCTGCACCAGCCTGCCTGCGACTCCCATGCCAGAGATGCTCCAGTTCACTCGACCCTTCAGCCCCTGGCTCCCGGGTGCTCCCTCTCACCACATCCCTCCTCCCATAGGGCATCACGGTGTCCTTCATCTGTAAAGATGCTGGAACCAAGAGAGTGAGCCTGTGGCCCCTCCACCCGCAAACAGAGCCCTGCCTGGGAGCTCTGTTTGCAGAGGTGCCGCACACCTGACTCCCTGTGGCAGCAGTCAGGCCCATGGGCGAGCAGTTAACCGCATCGCCCTGTGCCTCAGTTTCCCCATCTGCTGAGCAGGTCAACAGCGTTACCACCGTGGAGAGAATGCCAACTGCGCACCCAAAATCCATCCCCCTTCTTCCTGGGAACGAGATACTAGCTGAGGGGAGAAACTGTTGAGACTCCATGACCCCACAAAGAAGGTCGAGTGGGGGACTTTGCCGCCTTTACAGAGGAGGACACGTGCACAGAGAGGAGAGTCGCCAGTCCCCTGGGAGGCTGTGCGTTAGGACAGGACCCCAAATCTCCCCCCGCAGGCCGCGCCTCCCACCTCCAGGTACTTGATGGGGATCTTGTGCTTGGTGGCATGCGACTGGGCCAGGGGCGCCAGCTCCGCCTGGTGCTGCCCCTTCTTCTTGAGGATGCCCCCCAGGGCGGTGAGCAC
>RJWH01005178.1:0-83678 GCA_004363575.1 Solenodon paradoxus | reverse complement strand
GCCTCTGTTATTGCAAGTTATACATATGCATGTGTGTGCTCATTGTATGTGCAGATGCATGCGTGTGCATGCCACTTCCCATGACAGGCGATGCTCTTTTTGAAAGACCAAGCACAGACATTGAATTACCAGGAGAGCTGCTTTTTTTTTTTTTTTTTTAAATAAGACCTAAAAGAAGACAGTAGAATGAAGCTGTTGGACAATATGACCGTATCTTTTCTTGTGCATAAATCCGTACCTTTTTAGGATGTGTTTAAAGCAGGAGCAGTCCATGTCTACCGCCCTCCCTCCCTCTCACCCCATTCTGGTGTCGTCATGTGCACAGGGCAAGAAGCTTCGTGTCTTGTCCTGGTCTTCAGTGACCTGAAGTGGCAAGACTCTGGGTCTTTGTGGGGGTCAGTTGGGGCCTGAGGTGTCCGCAGCCCACGTGAGTCAGGGGGTTACATGGAGGCAGATTTCTGTTCTTGTCCCTTCCCTGACCTCCACCCGCTCCTACCCAGAGAGGGGCCAGTCATTTCTGCCAAGTCTCATTACTTTAGATTCTGCGAGGCGAGCAAACTGTCGAGATAGAAAATGATACTTTCCGGTTCCAAAAATAAGTGTCTCTGTGGCCGCCTTGGAAGGTGGAGGGGCAAGCCACCTCCCGCCCCGTGTGGCGTTCACTCCTGTGCAGGTGGGCAGCCTCGGCGGGCACGCAGCACACCCTCCCCGCCGAGGGTGGCTCATTCACCCAAGGAGAGCAGCTGACCGTGCACAGTTATAGACTGTGCCGCACAGCCGTAGACTGGGGTCTTCCTTCGCCCCTGCCGCCCCACCTCCTCCTGGCACAGCTTCCACTTAAACCACCAAGGTTACAGCGGGTCCTTGGCAGGGAGCCATCTGCCCCACGTCCCTCAGAGGAGCTCTCCGTCCACAGCCAGCTAGGGCACTGTCAAGGGTGGGTGGGGAGGACTTTGCTGTTAGCATCAGGCAGGACCAAGCTCAGGGTGAGGACTGAGCCATGGGAGCGAAGAAGGCATGTTCCCAGAGGTGGCATGGGTGGAAGAGAAGATAAAAGGAAGGAAATTCCTGATTTTTTTAGTACCTACTATGTGTCAGGAACTGGGCAAGGTGCTTCCACGGGCCTTGTCCTATTTGGTCTTTTTGTGTTTTTATGAAGTAAGATATTTAATTTCTTTTTTAAAATCATGACCCAACTTTATGAAATAAGAAGACCAAAAAATAAAGACCAGTTTGTAAACTGGATCATTCTAATGGTTTTTTTCTGTTTGGATAATTAGTTTTATTGATGGTGACAGACTCTCAAGATTGTTTGCTAGTGCTCAGCAGCATCACAACTGACTGGGGGTGGTGGGTAACTCTTGACTCACTGGCGTGAAACTGCTATCAAACCGGGAAGACTGCATGTCTGCCTCCATGATGTTCAGGGCTGTTGGTAACCTGGGGCTGTTTTTCCCAAAAAACCTTGCTTTCTTGTGTCACGAGGCCCATCTTGCTCATGCCCATCTTGATAGAACTAAAACATGACATCCAAGTTTCTCAGAAATGTTCTCCTGTCCAAGCCTCACTCCCACAGGAAGAGCTAAGGACAGCAGAGGGCATCCCCAGAGGCAAAGGAGAAGCTCCTCTTTTCCTCACCCCAAAGTAGCCCTTCCCTCAGGCAAAGCAGCCATCCTCCACCCCCTGACTCCACCCTCCCCTTAACCAAGAAATGCTCTCTTGTCCCTTTTCTCTGGAAGAATGTAGAAAGGGGAGCGATTGATCTAGACTTTTAGAGTAAGAGTAGGGATGAGCCTTTCCTCCTTGCAGCCTGAAGCCCCTACTCTTCTCTCCCCGGAGACCCCAGGTCCCCTTTCCAGGCCTCAGCACGGGATATAAATCATTGCTCTGTCGGTAACCTCAGAATTTACTGCTGTGTTAATTCTCCATACATGTGTTATTAAATCTGAACTTTCCTCTTACTGATCATGACTAATGCTCATTTGTTCATTCAGCTTGTGAAGAACTTCAGAGAAATGGGGGAACTTTTCCTTTGACCCCCCCCCCCACAATCTCAATGACAGTGCCTTTGGTAATAGCACCCAAAGTTGTACATAGTGGGTTGAGAGATTCTTCTTTACACCACTTTGGCAACAAAAGGAGGCTTTCTGTTCAGGATGAGTTCCAGGGCCTTCTTGAAATGTAAGCCTAATGAACCTTTTGTATTTAGGTGGTTTTCATGTAAAGCCATCTCCAACAAAGCAGGTTTAGTAGCCATCCTCCTCCAAGCTTTCTTCTTTCTCTTTGCTGTTGGACTAACGTGAAATACCTCTGTTTCTCAGTGTGCACGAATTCAGGGCGAGGGAGTTCCTAAATCCCTGCTTTCTCTTTCCGTTTTATCCGGACTGTTCCTCTCTGTTCAGCAGACAAGCAGATGCTGCACCTGTGGAGTCTTTTCATCGTTCTTGTGTTTGGTGTTTCTCTTTTCGTGCATCTTCATAGTCTTTTTCATTTGCATTTTCTCAGCATGGCATTGGTTATGGTAGAGTTAGCTTTCAGGCCAATCATGTTTTTTGCCTTCTTTGACCTCTTGTGAACCTCTACCATCCTTCTTTCTCTTTTATCCCAAAAGATATACACAGTGTTTATGGTGTAACTCAATATATTCATTTTGCGGCATGGTGACAGTCTCAGGACTGCTGGGTACAGCCACTCGTTGTTAAGAAGCTCTGGATTTGGGGGATCTCAGAAACCCACCATAGCAGGAAACTGAAAAGGCAACAGGAAAGGAAATCCTACAACAATGGGAGTATGAAATAGATACTATGTGCTATTAAATATGGACCCAAGGTCACAGGCTGCCACCAAGAATCTGGGCTCAGAAGGACAGGATGAGCTGCTGTCAACGCTTGGAATTCTTCATTTTTAAGCAGTGGCTCCTGGACTTTCACTTTGCGTTGGCCCTGCAAATTCAGTAGCTAATCCTGACACTCCCCACCAACATGGAAACCAAGGTTCTGAAAGGTTACATAACCTGCCCAAGTTCACAGCGAGGAAATGGTGGGGCTGGTGCTGTCTTGAGTCCCAGGATCATTCTTTCCAGCTGTTTCAAGCAGTTCATTAAAAAAAAAAAAAAAAAGTATATTAGCGAGCATCTCCTCGGGCTGCTATTCTAGGCACTTGGGTGCATCGGGAGCCACACAAAGGACCTTGTCCTCATGGGGCTGACCCTCTCATCGAGTGTGGGTATGTTAGCATGGTGGTTCTTGAAGTGAGGACCCTGGGTGGCAGCATCGGTCTCATTTTGTCAGAAGCAAACCTTTTGGGGGTCTGGCAGTCTGTTCTAACAAGCCCTCTAGATGATAGTGTTGTAACTCATTTGAGAAGCCCTTGGCTAAAAATAAAAGACAATAAAAAGAACACAGGGAGATGGAGAGTGTGCGTGTGTGTGCATGAGTGCGTGTGTAAGTCAGCAACTGTAAGTGGATGGTCAAGGAGCAGCAGTTCAGTGAGAAGGTGACATCTGAGCGAAATGTGGGTTCCTGTGGGGAAGCAAGTGCCAGGCAGAGGCACTGATTTGCAGAGAGATACCACCCCCATGTTTATGGCAGCTCTATTCACAATAGCTGAGAACTGAAAACTACCTAAGTGCCCAAGGTCAGATGGATGGATAAAGAAGATGCGGTACATATACAAAATAGAATACAACACAGCCCTGAGAAGAGATGAAACCCTGTCATAATCCCCTGCCAGAGGGGATTATGCTAAGTGAAATAAATCAAAGAAGAAAGTCAAGTACCAAATAATCTCACTTACAGGTGGACTGTGAATAGATAAACTGACAAATCAAAACCAACACTTGGACACTTGCAATAGAACTGAGGTTGCCACTAGGGACAGGTAGGATGATCGAGTGGTGGCAGGGCCCACTGGACACTGGTGAAGAAACTCTTGGTAACTTGGTGGATGGCAGGTGACATGTATTTGAGGAGTAAAGAGCTTGCACATATAGGGAACCTATGCATGTCAGTTTATATTAATTTGTAAACAAAGTTACCTCAATAAAATGGTAAAAACAAAAACAAACAACCCCCCCTCCCACAAATAATGAAAAGACCATCACCAAGGCCTGTGGATGGCTGTGCACCTGGTGAGCCTGAGGAACAGGGAGGAGGCCACGAAGACAAATGTGACAATGAGGAAGCCATACTCCATGTGTCACTCAGCTTCTGGATCCTAGCTTCCTTTTCTCCTTCATTTCAGTCATGTGACTGTTGCCTGGGGAGACAGCTTGGAGACTTGGAGACACTGACTCAAGAAGGACAAATGAGGGGTAGTTTCTCTCAATGGGCAGTCATGCCCGTCAAGGAGCCGTGAGGACCCCCCTGAAAATGCTGCTTTATGCTAAGCAGATGGACTTCCTGAAAGAGCTGAGGCACCTTGACCAAGGCTTTGATGTGGCATCCTCGCTTCCTGGGGGAAAGCCCCTGAGGACACATCAAGGGACTTTTTCATTAGGTCTCAAGAGTGCCTTGAATGCTAACAAATAACGCAGGAAGCTCCAGGACTCACTGTCCCAGAAACAGCTGCTGCAAATCTTAAGGCTTTTCTCAAAATTTCAGGGCCAAATGGTCACCCAGCATGAAATCCTAGGAGAAAGAATATTGACTCGGTTGACCAGCAATGACTCTCGCTTCCTCAGCAGTGACTCTGCCTCCAGTGACCTCATGGACTCTCCCTTTGTCATCTGATTCCTAGTTTCAGCCCTTGTGCTGAATCTGCACCTCGCTCAAATGGAGGTGATAATAAGAACTTGGGCTCCAAGGCAGGGGTGGAAGGAAGGGAGCGGAGAGGAAGAAATATTAAGAGTGGAGCATGGATAGACTGGATCAAGGATTGTGAGAGAAAGGGAGACGAAAGATAGCTTCTAGATTTTCCAGACTGAGCACCTGGATGCTATGAGTTGACATTTGATTGAGTGCCAAGTCTGTGTCTCTATATTGAGCGCACTCTGCATTGTTGCATTTTATTCCTCCTCTCACTTTTTAGACGTGATAACTTCGCCTCCTCTAGGAAAGCCCTTATCTCAGGTCACAGTTCGGTAAGAGATGAACTGGAGATGGAAACTCAAGCCTGACAGAATCTCTGTACCAGTGGTTCTCAAACCTTAGCCTGTGTCAGAATCCCCTGCAGTGATTGCTAAAATATGGCTTAAAATATAGATTACTGGTGCACCTTGCTGGAGTATTGGTTTCATCAACTGCCTTTGGTCAGTGCTGTCCATGTATGTCCCAAGAATCCCTGCTCCGACATCCCAGGGTCGGAGGGAGTGACCAGAATGAACAACTAAATGAAATAAAGGGCTTCTTCCTCCTCTCTCTGCCTGTCTGCCTGCCTCTGCTCGCTTTCATTCCTGCCTGCACCTTTTCTTAAAAAACAAACAAACAAAATATATATGTGTATATTTGACTCCCAGAGTTTCTGCAGGGGCCTTGGGAATCTGTGTTTCCAATAAGTTCCTGCTTGAGGCTGACACTGTTGATCCAGGGACCACACTTTGGGAAGCAACACTGGGTTCACAGCCCTGCTTATGCTTCAGAATCACCTGAGCACCTAAAAAGTCTGATGCCAGCTGGCCCCCCTCTCTGAAAGTCTGATGGAACCAGTCTGCAGTGGTGTTTGGACTTTGACATTTTCTTAAAAAGTCCCCTAGGTGTTTCTAATGTGGAGCCAGGGATGAGAACCACTGCTCTAAGCGCTCTCAACAGGGAATCCAGGAGGAATAGCAGGTTTCTGGACGAAATAATGATCCCTTTTCACTAATATACAGAAACATAATGACTTCTGCTTTCAAGCTCAAAGTCTCCTGCGTTACGAAGCAATCTGCTCAGGCCCAGCTAGATGCAAGTTGAGTTTCCTCTTTGGACTGGGCTCTTGTTCTACGCAGGTATTCCAAACACCTGAGTGTGGCCTGATGGGGGCAATCAGTTGGTGGAAATGACGAGATGGAAATCCACTGAGAAACTGATGACAGGTCTACCTGCAACTGGGCACTTTTCTTACAAATAATAATCTGTGGTGATTTCACTTAAATTTGTAGCAACATGTCTCATGACCAAGGGCCTGGCATAATTCTGCCACAGAAATGTAGTTGGAATTGCTTAAATGGTCATATAGGTAGGATTTGCTCAAGCATTTGCTGTACTTTTAAGAAGTCTGTTTTGAGCTGGATTACCTTTGAACTGTGCTTTTGAAATTGGAATTTGCTGCTACCTGCCCAGTGCTGAGAAAGAGGAAGGTGTTCCGTGGACCGTTCAAGCCGTTGTGCTGTTTTGAGGGTTGGCATTAATTTTGTTTCTAAAGATGATTAAATCTGATCTGTCAATTAATTGTTCAAGAAATAACCAGAAAGCTTGTGCCTACTGCCTTAACATAGGAAATAAAAAGTTAAAACAAACAAAAAAGCAAAGAAAATGAAATGTCTCAGTTTTTTTAAGGAAAGGTGCAGGCAGGTATGAAGGAGAGCAGGCAGGCAGGCAGGGCAGGAAGAAGCACTTTATGTTTATGTCATTGTTCATCATGGTGGTTCTCCCTGGCCCAGGACACGCTTGGGATGTATGTGGCCTGTAGTTTGGCCGCAGGCAGTTGACTGACCCATTGCTCTACCAGCATGTGCCGAATGTCTCAATTTATTGACACCTACCAAGATTTTTTTTTAAATGCTACTGATGTTAACTAGACAGAGAAGGAGGTGGTGAAATGGAATTGTGGGGTGGTAGAACCTCAGCATGCAGCTGGAGAAGGCATCTGGACTGGGAAACGCAAGTCCAGTGCCAGCAGAAGCCCACATGAACAAGGGGCCACCACGGACCCCACTCAGAGAGCCACTGATTGTTCCATCCATGGGCTTCAGCCCCTTGTTGCCAGAATCGCCTGAGTTTTCAAGTGAAGACAGAAATCAAGATTTTAATATAAACTTCCCCAATTGAAAAATGCCTAGTTAAGTAAAATTAATATTATATGGGCCACATCATGCTGTGGGCAGTATTCAGAACTCATCGATGATCTTGTCTAACCCCCTTATTTTACAGAGGAAGAAACATGGTGTGTAGGGTTTACTCAGTTATTGATTTACAGTCAGCTCAGCTCTTGGCCTTTAAGACTTCACTGTCTGGTGAAGAAAAAGGCAGGACACAGATGTGTGATGGCGAGGACAGAGAAAGGGGTTTCGTCCAGCCTGGGATCAGGAAGCATTGTCCTCTAGAGAGGAATTCTCAGCTGAGTCTTGACGGGAATAGGGGCAGCCACTTGGGACTGTGATGCCAGATGAGGGGACAGCTTCAGCAAAGACCTAGGGACATATGTGGTTGGAAAGCTGCAAGAGACTATAAGATTTGATAGGTGACAGGCTGAATGAGCAGCAGGGAGATTTTGATACAGCTGAAGCTGTGGTCCATATCCCGAGATGCCTCTTCAGTGTGGCACAGGAAAAAGATGAGTTAAATGTCTACGAATCTGACAGTGGAGCTTAGCCAAGCCTGGAGGAAAGGGTGACAGTGTCAGGTGATAAAGTATACTTTTGGCTTTTTTTTTTTTCCTACTTGTTCTGAAATGAGCATCCAAACTCTGTCATCATAACCTCTGAAAGGCTGCCTGATTCCTCTATGGGAATGGTTCATTCTGCTTTTAACAGCTCCCGGGGCTTGGAGTGGCTGGATCTTCACATTTCAATAATCAACGAGATTTCCCTTCGGTAACCTTGGCATTTATTGCAGCTGACTAGAGATGCTTTCTTTTTCAGCCCTGATGCCTTAGAACTTTATAGAAGGGAAGAAGAAAAAGAACTTTAGATTATTTTTTTCTGTTCTATCAAATGATTGGGGAGGGGGTGTCTTTTTCTAGATTGCTTTGTTACTCTAAGAGGAACCACTAGATTTGGACAAAACAAAGGCTGTCCTATTTCCTTCTTGAGTCATTTGACGATAGTCTATGTGGCCTCTCTCAGTTCTGAGACTTCACTGTGTCAGTATTTTCCTGGTACTGTGACAATCTCCTAGATTTCAGACGCTGTCTCTGCCCTCATGAAGCTTACACTCTTACGAAGAGAGCTGTGTGTGATCGAAGGCCTGACAGAGTTAGAAACAGCGGCCTCACAATGCACATGGCAGGAAGTGAAGAGTTTGATTCCTTTTATTGTTGTCAAAGCTAATTTCACTAGCAAACATCTGCCATTTGTTTTTTTTTTATATTAAAAAAGAAGGAATTAAGATAAAATTCACATAACAAAATTCACCATTTAACCGCTTCAAGTAAATAATTTTGGAATCTTTGGTATCAATGTTGTACAACCATCACCAGAACATAGTCATTACTCCTCATAAGAAACCTCAAATTCATTAAACAGTCATCCCTGCTTTCTCCTTCCATTAACCCTGGGCAAACACCAATCTACTTTCTGTCGCTATGGATTTACTTATTCTGAATATTCCATATAAATAGAATCATACAATAGGTGGCCTTTTCTGTCTGGTTTCTTTAACTTCGAAGTTTTCAGATTTCATCCATATTGTAATATGTATCAGTACTTAGTTGCTTTTTATGGCTTAATAATAGTCCATTTAATAGATATACCACATTTTGATTATCCATTCATCGGTTGATGGGCATATGAGTTGTTTTTGCCTTTTGGTTATTGTGAATAGTGCTGCTATGAACATCTTTTGTTTGGACACCTATTTTCAATTCTTGGGGATATATACCAAGGAGTAGATTTGCTGGGACACATGGAGAGTCTGTGTTTAACTTTTTAAGGAACTACCAAATTATTTTCTATAATGGCTAAACCATTTTGCATTTCCGCCAACATTGTATGAGGGTTCCAATTTCCCCAAATCACCTCCAAGGCTTGTTATTGTTTGTTTCTTATTATAGTCATCTTAGCATGTGTGAAGCACTTTCTGATTACAGTTTTGTCTTTCACTTCCTTGATGACCTATGATGTTGAGCATCTTTTCATGTGTTTATTGATCATTTATATATGTTATGTAGAGAAATGCCTATTCAAGTCTTTTGTTCATTTTTTAAATTGGGTCGTCCTTTGTTCTTGAGTTTGTAAGAACTTTTTATATATTCTGGGTACTAAACCTTCGTCAGATATATGTCAATTGTCTTCTCTTTCTTGATGGTATCTTCTGATATACAGAAGTTTTAAATTTTGACAGTTTATGTATGTTTTCTTTTGTGGCTTGTATTTTTGGTATTATATTTAAGAGACTGTTGCCTAATCCAAGATCACAAAGATTTACACCTATTTTTCCTTCTCAGAGTTTTATAGCTTTTTTTTTTTTCACATTTGGGTCTTTGATTTATTTTGAAGTATTGTTTGAATATGATCTAAGGTAGAGATCTAGCTTCTTTCTTTTGCATGTGAATATCCAGTTGTTCCAGCAACGTTTAAAGACTAGTCTGTTAGCACTGAATGGTCTTGGCATACTGTGTACATGTGTGCATTTATTCTCAGATCTGTTCCACTGATTTCTATTTTCATCTTTACATCAGAGCAATGTCAGTGTTTGGATGATTGTAGTTTTGCCCTAAGTTTTGAAATTGGAAAGCTTTACTCTTTTCCAAGATTGCTCAGGTTATTCAGGATCCCTTGCAATTTCATATGGATTTATGATAAGCTTGTCCATTTCTGCAAAGAGAGCAGTTAGAATTTGGATAGAGAGGGCATAGGAGTTCTAGATCAGTTTGGAGAGCACTGTCACCCTAATGATACAGTCTTGTAATCCATGAGCACAAAATGTTTTTCTGTTTAGTTTTATTTAATTTCTTTCAACAACATTTTATAATTTTAGTGTATAAGTATCGCACACCCTTGGTTTTATTTATTCCCAAATATTTTATTATTTTGATGTTATTGTGAATGGAATTCTTTTTCTTAACTTCCCTTTGGGGGTGTCTATTACTAATTTGTGGAAGCACAACTGAATGGTTTTTTTGGATACTGATTCTGCTACTTTGCTGAACTCATTTATTAAGTTTACTAATTTTGGGGACAGTGTGCGTATGTGTGAACTCTTCAGGGTTTTCAAATGCAAGCTCGTGTAATTTGTAAATGGCTTTACTGCTTTCTTTTCAGTCTGGATGCCTTTTCCCCCTGCTGACTAATTGCTCTGATTAGAACTTCTAGTACACGGTTGAATAGAAGTAGCAAAGGTGGATTTCCTTATCCACTTCCTTTTCTTAGGGGAAAGCATCAGTCTAAGGATGATGCCAGCAGAGAGTTTTTCATAGATGCCCTTAATAAATATTGAGGGAGTAGGTGCCCCTGGTGGCTGAGGCATGAAGCCCAGACCTGGGTTGTAGTAAATATAAAGCCCAAGGACCCGGAGAGCAACTGAAATGAATGAATAAACAAAAATACATCTTCCTCTGCTCCCTGCCTGCCTGCCTGCCTTCCTATTAAAAAAAAAAAAAAAAAAAAATGCTGAGGAAGACTTCCTTCTACTCTTCGTTTACTGAGTATTTTTGTTTTGAAATGGTATTGGATTTGTAAAATTCCTGGCCTGGGGTCTCAAATGTAGATCTGCGGGCTTTTCCGTGGTCTGCGCCTTAGCCGCCTTAGCTATCGGAGCCACCAGTGTGCACCTGGAAATTTTTTTCAAATGTTTTTTTTCATTTATTTGTGTGTATGTGTGTGTGTGTTTCTTTTTCTGTTAATATAGCAGGAGGCACATGATATGAACTAAATAACAAATAACAGTGCTGCATGATTTAGTTGTTTGTTGTTTCTATAGCATCTCAGGTGAATGGTGAATTACCCCCGGCGTACTGCTTTCTCTTGCTGCAGTTTTTCTGACCTACAACAGCCTCTTGGAGGTTGTTATTTGGAGGTTTAAGGTAGTTGAACCTGCCGCAGTTTTTCTGACCTACAACAGCCTCTTAGAGGTTGTTATTTGGAGGTTTAAGGTAGTTGAACTTCCCGTAGTCATACCAGAACTGACAATTATACAACCACCCTATGACCTTGACCTTTTCAACATTTGGGCTAAATAAACCAGATAATAGATCTCTGCCATTTAAGTGTTCAGGTCTCAAATGTTAATGTCAAATCCTAAGTGCATTGTGCATTAGAAAGCTGCAAAGAGTTAATTCCCAGAAGCCATTCCTATTAATCTTGGTGTCTGGAAAAAAACTAAATTTGGGACCTCAATTACCTGATCGAGTCCCATGTAGACTTAGCTGGCAGTAATATTGATGAGGATGGCAATCATTTCTCCCACTTGGAGACCCGATTGCAATCCCATCCTAAGCAATCTGTCCTTCAAGTGCATTGGAAGTAGGCATTATTTTTCTTTTTTCTTCTGTTGTGGAGAGAGTTTTTGGCTGCTGAATCTTTAACCCTTTATGCTCCACGATACAGCCTTAATTCACTGAAGGGGGTAAATAAGACCACTAACATTTGAGTGGTCTTTCACAGTTTAGGAAGCATTTTAACATTATCTTGCCCCAAGGAACCCTCTTTGCTGCTCCATGAGTAGGTTGGCCCACGCCCATGCCGGTGAAGAAACAGGTTCCTAGACATTAAGCTACCTGCTTGTGTCAACCCCTTGGTAAGAGGCTGAGACTCAGAAACTTGACTTTATTTGTTTCTCAGTCTCCAGAGGTTCACTAAACAAGCACCAGTGTTTTCAAAGAGCAACAGACACAAAAGACCAAGAATTCTTGGGTCAGTAATTTATGAGGATGATAAAGGACAAAGTCTGATTGAGAGACCGTCAGAGAAGCATTTCGAAGAGGGGGCTGGAATGGACACTTTTAGTGGTAGGACAGTACTGTCATTGAAAACTAAACATCTGGTGTCCCTTGGTGGAGCAGCGGTTAGGTCAGCCACCTCTGAACAACGCAGGTCACAAAACCCTGGGTTCGAATCCCGGGTCCAAGAGAAACAATGAGTGTAAACAACCACATGGAAACGAAATAAAAATGCTTCTTCCTCCTCTCCCTGCCTGCCTTCCTATTTGCTTTTCTTCCTTCCTGCACCGCCCCTTTGAAAAAAAAGAAAATCAAACATCTCCATCTCTTAAGCTGTAGTTGATGTCACCATCCTTCCTTTATCTATATTTCTCCTGTGGTGGCCATTATCAGTTGTCCTCCTGGTGAATTATTGGTGGCATGTTTGTCATTGTTGCTTTTGAGAGGAGGAAGAAACACGTATTTTTTAATTAGTTGTTCATCTTGGTTGTTCCACCGATCCCGGGTCTCAAGCATGGGTCCTTGGCATGTATGTGGACTGTGTCCTGTGGCCTTATCTGCTAGGCCACCAGGGTGCTCCCCTTCAAAGGGTGACATTTCACCCCAAGCCACCTGGTGTGCACCTTGTCACCCACCTGGACAGTGAGCATGCAGTCAGAGCATGAATCTCTCTGAGTAAGTCTCTAAGCCAAATGAGGCATGGAAGGAAATCCACATCAAAAGACCATCAGGTGGTGGTGGCAAAGGTCACACACCTAAGAACAGATTAGAAGCCTACTCCAGGCCTATTCAGGTCACTAGTAGCAGCTGGTAACTGTTACTTTGTATGAGGAAGAGAGGACTGTGGCTTTCCTTTCCTCCTTGTCATTGAACAGAGGGAGAGAAAATGAGAACTGATGAAATCCCTTTTTTTTTTTTGCATTGGATTTTGTATTCCTTCATTTGATATAAAGGTATTAAGCATCTATTTGTCTTGGGGCCTGTGCTGGTCACAGGATATACAATCAAGAACAAGTTAGATATAGCTTTTGCCTTCGTGGACTTCAAAGTCTAGTAGGGGGAGAAAAAGAAAATTAAATAAACAAATAATTACAAATCAAGGTACAATCATGAGTACTTATTTAAGAAAATAAATAAGATTAGTGCTTGTAAGGAAATGGAAGAAGCACAGTGTGGTTAACACATGGAAAGCAAGAAGGAGAGTGGTTACAGCTGAGGTTGGATCAGTCAAGGGCCAGTCATGCAAGGCCTGTGTCTTCCTAACACCAGCCTTCTGGTGTCTCCATGCCAGTGAAGCCCTAGGAGAGTGTGGCCAATGGAAATAAGTCAAGGCCAATGGAAAGAGAACAAAGGAAGAGTGAGTTGTAGAAAGACTGAGTTATCAGTTTCAATTCTTCACCCTTCATAACCTTGCCATGGCTTCTTGACTTTGGGCTTGATCTTGTGATTTGCTTTGCATGGTGGTATATGAGATGGCAGCCAAAGATAGAAAAATCCACAACTGAGTACACTGCTTTACCCTTGTGCCTTTTGTTATTAAAAGAGCAATCCTTGGGGAGTCCAAGCAAGATGAAGCAGGCTAGACCCAACCTGAAGACTTTAATCAAGCCCTACCGAGTCTCGTTAAATAGTATGCCATTGGGTTTTTTGTTCTTCCCATTGAGCTGTTGGGGAGGTTTGTTATACAGCATCATTCTGGTAATAGCTGACCTGTATAAGCAGGGTGCCAAGGCCTTCTCTGAGGAGTGATTGACAGAGACAGGATATTTAGTCTGGAAAGCCAAAGACTGAAGCGGGGAACTAAGGTCTGTTACATGATAGAAAGATTAGGTTTGTTCTCTGTAGCTCTGAAGTACATGTGTGAGATCAAGGTGGATATACAAAACAGTTGGCTTAGCTCTACCTAGAGAGAGACTTCTTATCAGCTGAGGTGCCAGGAAAATGGAATGGATTATGTCTGAGATTGTTTTTCACCACCAGAGGGATCAGGAACAATAATGTACGGCCGACTATGTGCTAAGGAAGCTCAATTTTTTCCCCCTTTATTTTGTGATAACTTTCACAAAATATCTGTGAGACAAGGGCTATTTTAAAGATAAGGATGTTGAGACTCAGAGAAGGTAAGAACTTTGCAAAAGTCTACATCTAGCCAGTGAATCCCGAAGTCAAGAATTGAACGGTCTGGGACTAAAATCCTACCATTTGAGAAGCTTGTTTCCGCAGATGGTTTTGAGAAGATTCTCATATTGACTGGGGAGTGGTGCCCAAAGCCATCCCTTTTTCAGGATGAAGTTTCCACTGGGATTTGGCAAGTTTTCACTATTGTGGGGGGAGAGAGGAGGTAAAAAGGGGAAGGAGAATTGTAGTGAGTTTTTCATAAAGTTAAATTCCATGAAGTTAAAGCCATGTAAATGACTTCTCTTTATTCTGGCTTTGTATCCTTCAAATATTCCTTTTACTTTAAATTAAATCACGATGCTAGTTTAAAAAAAAATTGTCTTAGTAAAATAAAAAGTTAACACCTCCTCAGTCTCCCCACTCTTGGAATGATACAGGCTGTGAAATCTGAAAGTCTAGAAGCCACTCTCTGGATGACCGCCATTGTCTTCTCACTCCCAGTGTAAAGATGAAGTAACAGATTCCAGAGATCTCAGGAATCTACCTTTGCCTGTGGTTGCCTCCTGGCTGAGGAAGGGATGCAAGGTTCACTGCCTTCTCATAACTTGAGGAGGAGTCTCATAAAGTCTCATAAATCACAAATTTCATTTAGGCACTTCGCTGTCCCCTCACACCATCCCATTTTGCTGATTCAATGGCACTGGGTCAGCCGTGTCCCATCCTGATGGTCTCTGTTACAGTGTGAGGATGGAGAGGGTGTGGCTCATCTAGGTGCCCACCTGAGCTGAAAACACCTTTTAGACAGCTGCACTGAACTGCATTGATGTTGAGGCCTCCTGCTCAGAGCCTCAAGCCCAACTCTCATCTCTCAGGAAAGACTTAGTCAAAGTTTCTGTTTAAGGAAAGGTTAGGCTTGTGGTGGAGGCTGGGAGGCAGCCTCTCAGTCACAGATGAAGGTAATCAGCAGGGTCTCTGAATGGCTGCTATCTGTCTTTTTCTTTCTTCTTTTTTTTTTTTTTACACCTTTATTGAGATATAATTTATATACCCTCCAATCCACCCATTTAAATGATTTTTAGTATATTCACAGACATGTACAACTATCACCACTGTCAATTTTAGAGCATTTTTATGACCTCAAAAAGAAACCCTGGAGCATGCCCTGTGGCTCAGGTGCTAAGCCAGTAGCTGGGGTGTGGACCATGTAAAGCCCAAGGAGCTGGGTTTTCAACATGGGGCAGGGAAGGGTGGACCAATATCAAATAAACAAAAATCCATCCCTCCCTGACTCCCTCTTTCCTTCCTCACTTGAAAAAAAAAAAAAGAAAGAAAGAAATCCCCTTAGCTCTTAAGGGCCCACCCTTTCCTCTCCCCTGTATTCCCCAGCCCCAAACAACCAATAATCTACTTTCTGTCTCTGTAGATTTCCCTATGTTGGGCATTTCCTATAAATGAAATCATATCCTATGTGGTCTTTTGTGACTAGCATCTTTCACTTAGCATAAAGGTTTCAAGATTCACCCATGTCGTAACATGTCAATATGTCATTTATTTTTTTAATTGTTATTTTTAGAACAATTTCAGGTTTACAGCAAAACTAAGCAGAGTTTCCATACATCTCCTGGTCCATACCCACAGCCTTCCCCACTGCCATCGTCATCTAGAGTGCTACGTTTATCACTCAATGATCCTCATTGACACGACATTATCAGCCAAAGTCCTGAGTTTACATGAGAGATCACTCTTGGTATTGTACATTCTGTGGAGTTTGACAACTGTATGTGACATGTATCCACCTTTATAGTATCTTACTGAGTGGTTTCATTGCCCTAAAAAAATCCTCTGTGATCCAGCCATTCATCTCTCCCTCCTCCTCTAACCTCTGGCCATGATGACTGTTTTATGTCTCTATAGTTTTCTCTTTTCCAGAATGTCACATAGCTGGAATTGTACAGTATGGAGCTTTTTCACAGTTGTTTTGTGTCTTTTCATGGCTTGATAGTCGATTCCTTTCTATAATTAATATTCTATTGTTTGTACCTACCACCATTAGTTAATCCATTCACTTACTGAAGGTGATTTTGGTGGCTTACAAGTTTGGACTATTATGAATAAGGCTGCAATACTTTATTCCTTTTAATGGTTGAATACTATTCCGTTGTATGGATAGCCTAATTTTGCTTAAATGAATTAGTTGATGGACATTTGAATTGCCCCCCCCCTTTTTTTAACAGTTTATTATAATTTATTGTATTTAACAATTTAGGAAATTTTTAGTCATAGGTGCTTCCAGTGCAATTTCGGGAACAATAGGGAATTCAGGAATCTCGATTGAGCTGTTAGTGTAGTGACCCTCGTGGGTCAAATGCGTGCATACTTTGATGGCACACACAGAGGGATCTCTCTAAAATTGACTTCCTTAGCTCAGTCTCAGCAAACTGACCTGGACCGCTCAAAATGGCTTTTATTGTTCCCAATGTTAATGCATGTTCTCTTTTTACAATAAACTCCTGGCTGTCAGATGATATCAGTCTGACACACATGGCATCAGAGCTTTCACAGCCACTGTAGGTTTTCTCCCCTTCATGGATTATGTGCTTATGCAATTCTGCTTCGCTTCCTTAGGAATTTCAGTCATTTCTCATCTGCCTCACAGCCACCACGGCCACTACGCTGGGTCTCCATGTATTACCACTGCTCCTACCCCAGGGTCCTCTACCTTTTTGGCTATTGTGAATAATGAGTGCTGCTGTGAACATGCCCTGTACAAGTTTTTGTGTGGACGTTTCTAGTCCTTCCAGGTACATGCCTAGGAGTGCGGTTGTTGGGCATCTGGTAGCTCTGTTTAATTATGTTGAGAAAACACCAGAGTGTTTTCCGATTCACATTCCCACCAGCAGTGTCTGAAGGTTCTAGTTTCTCCACATGCTCAATAACACTTGTTATCTGCTTTTATTCTAGCTGTCCTACAGGTGTGACGTGTATCTCATTGTGGTTTTGTTTTGCATTTCCTTGATGATCAATGATGCAGGACATCTTTCATTATTGGTCATTTGTAGATCTTTCCTGGAGAAGTGTCTATGTAGATAGGTCCTTTGCCCATTTAAAAATTTGGGTTGTCTTTTCGTTACAGAGCTGAGAGGGCTCTTCATATATTTTTTGTTTTTTTAATTTATTTTTATTGTAGTAATTATTCTACACATTAAAATAATTTCTCATGTATAGGTTCCCCATTTCTTAGATATATTTCAACACACCCTGTCCTTCACCATATCACCAAGTGTTCTTCACCTTTGTCCTGTGGGCTTCATCACTATTTGCCCCCACCCACCACATTCCCTTTTGGTCACCTCAGTTCTGTTGCAAATGCTCAAGGGTTGGGTTTATTCCATCTGTTCCTTTGTTTTGTCTGTTCACATTCCACATATGAGTGAGATCATCTGGTATCTATCTTTCTTCTTTTGACTTGCTTCACTTTGCATAATCCCCTCTAGTTCCATCCATGTTGATTCAGATGACAGGATTTAATCTCTTCTAAGGGCTATGTAGTATTCCATTATATATATATATGTACTACATCTTCTTTATCCATTCATTTCATGTTGGGCCCTTAGGTAATTTCCAGGTCTTAGGTATTGTGAATAGGGCTGCAATAAACATGGGGATGCATACGTCTCTGCGGATGGGTGCGTCTGTGTCTTTGGGTAGATGCCCACAAGTGGAATGATGGGCTCATATGGGATTTCCATCTTCAGTTTTTTGAGGACTCTCCAAACTGTTCTCCATAGGGGTTGTACCAATTTGCACTCCTACCAACAGTGCAAAAGTGTTCCCTTTTCTCCACATGCTCACCAACATTCGTTGTTTCAGACTTTTGGATAATAGCCCATCTCTCAGGTGTAAGGTGATTCTTTATATATTTTTGATACAAGCTCCTTATTAAATATATAATTTATAAATATTTTCTTCTATTCCACAACTCTTATATAACGCTCCCTTCCTCCTCTCTGTTCCCTGAAAAGCTGAAAACAGAGAGTGAAAGTAGAGTTTAAATTTGTTTAAAAAAAAGAAGCACCTCACTCATTTCTAGGTATATACCTGAAAGAATTAAAAGTAGAGACTCAGATATTTTTGCTCCAATGTCCAGAGCAGCAGGCAAAAGGTTGAACCAACTGAAATGCCCCTAGACGTATGAATGGGTAATCAAATATAGTATAAATATGCAGTGGAATATTATTCAGCCTTAAAAAGAATTAAATTCTTGATACTTGCTACAACATGGATGGACCTGGAAAGGCATCACCTTGGGTGAAACCTTTGATCTCTGTGGACCTCAGTTTTCTCATCTGTGCATCGGAAATAATAACTCTTGCCTCTATTACATGCTGAAAATTTGTGAGAAATTAAGGAAATGTTCTGTACATGAAATGACTTTATACAAAAGTAAAATGGAGATTAAAAAATAAGAAAATACTTGGCATAATGGTGAACTGTTAACCCAGGGTGCTGCTGCTAATTAAAAATGATCCTGCATAATATGCAGCCATTAAAATAGATAATTATGCAGACTATGTGGAAACAAGCAACACCATTTATGAGAGGTAAAATGCTTACACAATGATTTGCACGTGAGGATCAGAACTGTGCAGGATTATGTATAATGTAGACAAAGACTAGAAGGAATCAGAAAAAAAATATGTAGTGATTGTGGTGCACAGGCATGGGGGAGGATTCTGGTGTTGAAACATGTTCCTTTAAAGTCTTCCTCAAGTTGTTTTTACAGTCAGTGTGGTTTGAAAAGAATAGGTATGGCGGGTGGGGGCTGGGTTTGGGAACAGCCTACACGTGGATTCCGGCCTTTGCTGGACACTGACGATGAAGCCACAAGCATTGTCCCGCAGGAGCGCTGGCCTGTCTGCCCTGCTCCCTGGCACTCCCGCCCATCTCTACTGCAGATGCCACTGTTCACAGATTCCTGGTAAGAGATGGACCCAGAACCCTCCTGGCACTCCCCCTGCAGGAGGTACCCAGCGTCCTGAGCCTGGTTCTGTCTGTAGTGAGAAGACACTCCCATTTCCACCTCACAGGGCTGCTGGGAGAATGCAATGGGACAGTGAACACAGAAGAACGGACCCCACTGGACGCACCGGAGACGTGGGCCTTACCGCTCCCTCCTGTACTGCTCCACACCTGCGTGCCCCACGGGACTGGGGCAGGAGAGTACCTCCTCCTTCTCATTTCAGCCCCGCGCTGTAGGGGAGAAATCGCACGTGTGTTTAGTACACACTCACATACCTGCAAAAACAGAAACTGTGGAAGATAACTGTGTTTTTACTGAAAACGCTTTTTAAAGAAAAGTACTCAAGCCCCCTCTTTCTTTCAGGCCAATCCCCAGACCCACCACCTTTCACCTTTGTAGCTGTTTGTTTGGAAGGTTATCTGCATATTCTGAAGAAAACACTGCTCTTTATTTTACATGTTAACTAGATCCCCACTGACTTTCTGCTACATGAGGAAAGGTTTCGCTCCCGGACACCCCACCTCCATTTCCCTTTGTTCCCTTCTCACAACGCAATTATTTTACTATTTTGGCTACTTAATTGTCACTTTAAGAAATACACCTCTTCCTGTTCACCCACTATTATCTCCCGAGGCTCCCCCACCCAGTGGTTCTTCAGAAGAGGCTCCTGTCACCTCTTTCCGTTCTCCTGTCCTCCCTTCTCCCTCCCAGCTTATCGCATGTGCCTTTACTTTCATGTTCTGTCAACTGACTGCATCCTCCCTCTGTTTCATCACTGCCTTTATCTTCATGCTTTGCTTAAAGAGTGACTCTACAACCAATAAGCACGTTTTGATTTTTGACACTTCCATGCGCCACACAGAGTCCACTTCCCAGCCAGTAGTCTGTCTACCTGCTTCTGTCCGCTCTCTTGTGATTTTTTGCTTTCATCTGGAATTTCAGGTACTTTGTCTTTTTTTTCTTGCATTATTTGACTTCATTTTATTCTCAATTTTCCCCCCACTTTCCATTCCAATAGGCGTTTTATTGAGTTTTCCCCTCCTTAATATTTACCTTCCGGAGCCTTCAGTCCTTCTTCAGTTTGGACAACAATCAGAACTTCCTTTCACTGATCTCCTGGCCTAAGTCACAGTTTCTGAGATGCAGGTTGTTATTTTTAATTTCTCCTCCTTATTTTGCCAGAGTCTACCATAAACAGAGACCCATAGGGAGCAGTGTGTGATAGGTAAAATTTCTGAATCTCTTATGCTTGGAAGTGTATTTCTTCTGCCGCTATAGTTGGTTGATAGTTGGGCTGGGCACTGAAATCTTAGGTTGTAAATCAAATTTCTTTAAGACGTCAAAGACACGGCTCTGTCACCCTCTGTAGAGCTTTTCCTATTGAAAGTCTTGGTTCACTCATTGTTATTGTCTTATAAAGACTGTGACCTTTAGCGGCAGTTTTCAAGGTGCTCTTCTTATCCTTGGTGACCTGCAGTTCAGTGCTGCCCTCAGAGGGGGCCTGGCTTCACTCATGGTTTTGAGGTCTTTGTCCATCACCTTTGAGATGTTTTTCTGGTTTTTGTTTGTTTGTTTTCAGGAAACGTTGAGCAGGAATGAAGACAAGTAGGCAAGCAGGCAGGAGGAGAGGAGGAAGAACTTTATGGAATTTAGTGGAAGAACTTTATGGTATTTAGTGGTTCATCTTAGTTGTTGCCCCCAGACTTGAGTCCCGAACCTGGGTCTTGGGGATGTGTGGGGACCACCTGCAGTGGCCTTATACACTAGGCCACCAGGACATACCAATCTTCTGGTATTATTTTTTGGTAATTTCCTCTCTGTTCTTTTTTCTGTTCCTCTTTTTCAGAAACTCCTATTGATGCTCTATGTCCCTTATCTATTGATTCATTTTCCCCATCTCTGTGTCTTGATATTTTCAAATCATGCCAGTCTGTTTAAGCTCAAGAGCAATTTCTCTTTTCAACACAGAGGCATGTGAAAATGTATTTCTTATTTTTAATGTAAGAAATGTATTATATTGTGTCTGTAATGACAGAGTGACAGTCCTTTCAAATAAGTTTCACTGAAGAGTTTAAGGAGTCCCAAAAAGCATATATCAAAACTGCCTTAAATAAGCGAGGCTCAGAAAGGATAACTACAAAATGAGAGTAAGGGCTTTTACTGAAGAGTTCATGAAGATTATGATGATGAGACCAGATGAGGCAGGAGACAGGGAGGAAAAGAAAAGAAAAATTTGATCTTACCAAGTCCTTCAGTTGCTACCTCAGGTCACCAGGCTTTTGGGGTATCCTGGTCCCTGCTCTCACCTGCTAAGAGGTGGGAAGTCAGCCGGGCAGGCAGAGGAGCTGAACGAGTCAAATCTTGTCTGTGATGGGAACTTCCTTAAGTAAGGCAGCTGGAATGAGAATGGCAGGGGGTCTTCTGCCAAAGACGGGAGCCAATCAAGGCAGTAGGCAGGGGAAGCAGGAGCCAGGTAGACAAATGTAGAATCAGGACTAGAGGGAGGCTAATCAATGGACAGGCTCTGAACACTGCTGGGGTACCCAGCACCAAGTGGGTCACCAGCCCTGCTGCAGCCTAAACCTGTAACTCCATGTTGCTAGGCTTTCTTCTAAGGAAGAGAAAAATACAACAGAGACTCGGGGCCCTTCTGAGGTTCTCAGACCCACTTACCGTCAAGCCTGTGTTCACCCTTTATGTACTCTCTGGCCCAAAGCTTTGTATTGTTTTTTTTCCTAAAGTACCCTCAGCCCCACCCCATTTTAGCTGGGATTCACTGTGAGGGGTCGGGGGAGTAAGAGGCAGTACACCTCAGACACTCGTACACACACACACACACACACACACACACACCTCTCGCCCCCACCCATCACTGCACCAAGTGATTCTTCTCTTCCCGCGTGAATCTGGTGAGAGGTTACCTGACACTGTGTCTGCTCGGAGCAGAGCCAGGGCTGACATTCCAACGCAGGATCAGATGCTTCCCTGGTTCCCTGTCTCGTGGGGGAGCAGCCGTGTGAACAGGAGAGGGCTGGCTACTCCTTCACGGTCAGCTGCCTCTGCATGAGATGCTTGGCAGGCGAGGAGGCTTGCAACCTGTTGTCCCTACATTCACTGTTTATTTGCTAAGAGAATACTTTAGATAATTAGCCATTCGTGCACATGTTTACTTATTCAACAAACGTTTATTGAGTCCTAATAATGATAATAATTAGCACTCACTGAGTGCTCACTATGTGTCAGGCACAGGGCTAAGCCCTTTGAACTTCACTATTGTGCCAGATGTTAGGAAGACAGAGATAAAGATGCAGTAAACGTTTGGCTTCAAGTTGTTGAGAGGCCAGTAATCAACACTGCAACCATTTTATGTAACCTTCGCAACATCCCTGTGAAGTACTGTTCTTGAGAGAAAGCATAGTGTAATGATTTCTGAGTCAGGTCTTTGTATCAGGGACCTTGATTTGAAACCAACTTATATCACTTTTTAGCTATATCATCTTGGGCAATTTGCTAGCCTGTTTAAGCCCGAGTTTTTCCTTCTATAAAATGGACGTGGAATCCTAACAGCTATACCCTGATGGAGTTGTGAGGGGTGAATGAAGTCATGCATATAAAGTGTTAGCACATTACTTGGCACATAGTAAATTACTATTAAGTCCAGGAGACTATGGGATTCTAAAAATGAATGCAGTATAACATTAAATTAAGGAGCCCAAAGATATGAATACAGGATTAGTAGAAGTGAGACAAAGAAGAAGAAGAATCAGTCTAAATGGTTCCTATTATTCTGGCTGGAAGCTCAGCACTGCAACGTCAGTTCTTCTGTGATATCTTAATAACACAAACCTCTTTGGTTCCAGATTCGACCACCATATAACTATAGTACCAAATCACAAGAGTTCTTTGAGAAGTCTCCCACTTCTAGTCTTCAGATTCTACATCTTTACAGAGAAAAGACTGTACTAATCCCACTTAAGAATTTATCCTAAAAGTATGCTCACGACAACATTGCTATTTTATAACAGCAAAAATTTTCAAGAAATATCCATGTCTATCGATGAGGAAATAGGGTAATACAGTATGATACAATGAAAAATTATATAGCTGCTAAGAAGACAGAGGTAGATCCATATCAGCTGATACAATGAAATGCATCCTATTGAGTCATAATGGACGTACTGTAAATGCTTCACTTCTTAAGATACATAGCTCTACACATTTTAGCAAATATATATTTGTCACTATGATTCCAGTCAAGATAAAAAAGAAAAAAAATGCTCTCACTCTAAAAATTTCCCTCATGTCATTTTTCCATCATTCCCTCCCCACCCACATGGAGGCAACCTCTGTTAAGATTTCTAACACCATACATTCAGGTTTGTCTCTTAAACTTAGTATTTTTGGAATTATAATGTTTTTTAATATTCAATCACGTTATTTCAAGTAACAGCAGCAGTTCATCTTCATTGCTGCTGTACACTGAGTGTTCATCTCCCCTCAAATTTACATGGTGCAGCTTTAACCCTGGAAGTGGATGTATTTAGGGATGGGAACTTTCAGAATGTAATTGAAAAAAAATTAGGTCATAAGGCCAAGACCCTAATCTGATAGGATGACTGTCATTTTAAGAAGAGACACCAGAGTGTGAGAGTCCTGTTTCCCCACCCACATCTCTCCCTCTCCCTCTGTCTCCCTCTCCCTCTCTCCCTCTCTCTCCCTCCCTCCCTCTCCCCTTCCTCGCCCTCCCTCCCTCTCTCCTTCTCTTCCTCTCTCCCTCTCTTTCTCTCTCTCTCTCCCTCTCTTCCTCTCTCCCTCTCTTCCTCTCTCCCTCTCTTCCTCTCTCCCTCTCTTCCTCTCTCCCTCTCTTCCTCTTTCCCCTAGAAAAGATTATATGAGCACATAGCAAGATGGCAGGCACATATTAGTGAGGAGAAGACGCCTCAAAACAAAACCTGCTTTGCCAGCATTTTGATCTTGGACCACCCAGTCTTCAGAACCATCAGAAATTCATTCCTGTAGTTAAAGTCACCCACTCTGCTATTTTTGTTAGGGCAGCCAGAGCAGACTAGATGAGTAGCATTCCACTGTTCTTCATATCCGTGATTTGTATATTCTCTATAGAGTGACATTTGGGCTGTCCAAGTTTTCCCCCCATTATGGAGAAAGTTCTGTAGCCATTCTTCTATAGGTCATGTGTGTGTGTGTGTGTGTGTGTGTGTGTGTGTGTGTGTGCGCATGTGTATACACATGCATACGTGTATATATATGTATATATATGAATATGTGTAATTTCTCTTGGATGTATACCTAAAAATTCAGCATCCATGTCATATGGTAAATTTTTGTTTCACTTTATTAAAATATGCCAGTTTTCCAGTTACTCTGTATTTTTATCAGCATTGGGTATTTTCAATCTTTTTAAATTTTAGCCATTTACTTAATGTTCTATCACATTGTGGTTTTAACTTGTATGTTCCTGGCAACAAAGGATCTAGAGCACCTTTTCACATGATTACTGGGTGTCCATGTTTTTGTTCTGTCACGCACCCCTCCCCGCCAACCCTCATCTCACACCTGGGTCCTGGAGCTTCTTGGGGCCTGCACCTTGGCCCCTGAGCAGCCTGAGCCACAAGGGTGCGCCTGCAGATAACTTTTGTTTTTTAAAGGAAAGGTGCAGGTAGGAGTAAAGGCGAGCAGGCAGGCAGGCAGGAAGAGAGAGGAGAAAGAAGCACTTTATTTATTTTTATTTAGTTGTACATCTTGGTTGTTCTCCCAGCCTGAGAATGCGAACCCAGGTCCTTGGCATGCATATGGACTGCCCTTTGGCTGGGAGCAGTTGACCAAATCATTAGTCCACCAGGGCACACCACATACCTTCTTTTTTGAAATGCTTTCTTAAGCTATTGCTCTTTTAAAAATTGTATTTTTTAATTTATGAGTTTTTATATTCTGAATAAGAATCCTTTGTCAGGCATATTATTACATGTATTTTCTTCTAGTATCTGGTATCCAGTATCTGGTTTGTCTATTCACTTTTTAAACCATGTATTCTGAAGAGCAGAAGACTTTATTTTGATAAAGTACAATTTCTCTTTTTTTTGTGGTTAGTGCTTTTTGTGTCCTAAGAAAGCTTTGCTTACCCAAGGTCATGTAGATGTGTCTTGTTTTATTCTATAAACTTTATAGATTTAGCTTTCATATTTAAGCCTCTCATTCATTTGAGTTAATTTTTGTGTGTGCTATACAGTATGAGGTTTATTTTTTTCTTTTAATTTTTTTCTATTAATTTGTAAATAAAACTTTAAATTAGTGGGGAAAGCATAGTGAGTAGTTACAGATACGTGACTCCACTCATTCATTTAAGCAGTAGCAGAGGGGTACTATTTTTCAGATGGTCATCTTGTTATTTCAGCATTTTCCCCATTCAGTTACCTGTGAAATGTTGTCAAAGTTCTGTCCAGCCTGTATGTGTACTGGTCTAGAGTCTCTGTTCTGTCCCTAGGGCTCTAAATAGGTCAATACCATAGTAAATCTTAAAAACAAGTAGCATAAGTTCTGTTGTTTTTCAAAGTTGATTTGACTCAAGGCATTGGATTTCAATATACATTTTAGAACAAGCATGCTGATTGCTACCCAAGGGAGTCTGCAGACATTTTAGTTAGAATCTATAGGTCAATGCATTGAATGTACAAATCAGTTTACAAGAAAAATTACATCTTGACAATATTGAATTTCCTTTCGACAAACATGGTATGGTATATCTTCCCATTTATTTAGATCTTTTAAAACTCTTCTCAGCAATTTTTCAGTTTTCAGTGTACATGCTTTGTTCATATTTTGTTGAAAAGGTCCCTGTGTGGCGTGCCCTGGTGGCCTAGTGATTAAGTCTCCTGGCTCTTCCAGTGGTTGAGTCTGTCTGGCTCTTCCATGAAGGGTGATGTGTTCAAGGCTCATCAAGCAGCGTGTATCAGTGCTTCATTCCTTCTTATGACTGGACACTACGCCAATGTCTGGATATGGCACAATCTGTCTATCAGCTGATGAACCTCTGGATTGTTTCCATCTTTGGCTTTTGTGAGTCGTGCTGCTATGAACATATGTACACATGTATTTGTTTGAGTGCCTCTTTGGGATTCTTTGTGTATTTACTGAGGAGTAGCATGGCTGGGTCACATGGCGATTCTATGTTTAATTTTTGAGGAACTGCCAAACTGTTTTTCAGTGACTGAGCCACTTTGCATTCCCACCAACACTATACAAGGGTTCCTAATCTCCACTTCCTTCCAGCATTTCTTAGTTTCCATTAAAAAAAATTATATCCATCCGAGTGGGTGTGGAGCAATATCCCATTATGAATTTTGATTGCCATTTCTCTAATGACCAATGACATTGAGCATTTGTTCATGTATTTACTGGCCACTTAGACATCTTTTATAGAAAATATTCATATCTTTACTCATTAAAAATCATGATGTAGCATGCCCTGGTGGCTCAGAGGTTAAATCTGGAGCTCCCGATGGCATAGTCCATGTCAAAGCCCAAGGACTCGGGTTCACGGCCCAGGACTGGGAGGAACAACCAGCATGAGCAACTAGCCAGGAATGGGTATGCCCTTCCTCCTCCTCTCCTCACTTGTTTGCTTCTTTGTCTTCATTCCTGCCTGCTTCCTTCCCCTAAATAAATAAACAATTCTTTTAAAAATGGACCATGTGTTTTAAGTGAAAGTACTCAATATGTATAATCTGACTCCAATTTGGTAAGAAGATAAACATTGTGTGTGCATTTGTGTGCAGGCAAACAACGTGCAGAGGCTAGTGGCTCATGCCCAGACTTGGAGGAACACTTTAGGGAACTGGTTCTGCTACCTACCATCGCGTGAACAGCCCCGAGCAAGATATTTAATCCTCTGTCTCAGTTTCTCTGACTTTGAGAGGCAGGTAGGAACCTCTTCTTGCTCCTGTCAGGATGAAGTGAGAACACATGTAAAGTGTGCAGGAGCATTGTTGATACTGTTGAATATACAGCTAGATGTTGGTATTTGCAAAGAACAATAGTCCGTAAAGAAAGACGGTCAATTGCTACTTGGATTGCTCTTGGAGAATAGAATTGGAAAGGGATAGGGGTACTTTATCTCTTCCATTTGTGTCATTTTGTATTGCTCGAATTTGTGAAATAAGTATTCGAAGATAAAGCATATTCAAAAAATTTATGATGTGAAAATAAGGGAACCTCTGCTTTAAGATGTAACTTCAACCTTAACCCTCAGTCCAGGGTTCTTTACAGTTGCCGGATGGCTTTATTTGATTTAGGACTTTCCAGGGCAGCAAGTTGAGGTCACTATCTAAACTCCGAGATGACCCCTCTGTCGTCACCTGGCGCAGAGGATTTCTGCCCCACGCCCCATCTCTGTCCTCCAGCTACCCAGAGCTTCCTCTAGCTCCTGGCACTGCTTATTCTCTGGTAGAGACTCTTCACTCTTTGTTCCTTCTGCGAGAAGCACTGCCTCAGTCTCCACCCCATGTCCTTCTCATTATTCTCCTTGAATTTGCTGAGGAAAGCCTTCCTTCATCCCTCCTCAAAGCAGGGCTGGGTGTCCCTCCCTTCTCTGTGCTCGCCAAATGCTCGGTGTGATCCCAAGTCTGACTAAGGACTGCCACACCGTGCTGGCAGTAATCCACCTCCTCTGACCATGAACTCCTCTGATAGAAAGGAGCTAGGTGTATTTCCATCGTGGCTTTGTGATTCTGGGTCCACAGGGCCTGAAACATTATCGAACAGTCAAGAGAGATGCCAGAGCATTTGTTGAAGCCAAGAATAAAGGACGGAGATTGGCGTGCCCAGGTGGCTCAATAGTTAAGTCCACTGTACGCGGTGCACATACCTTCCAAAGACCACGGTTTGTGACCTGGGGCTGGGTTGGGGTTGGGGGACAACCAAGATAAACAGCTTCTTTCTCCTCTCTTGAAAAAAAAAAAAAAATGGAATAGGGGAAAGAAAGATGTGGTGCTCAAGCCAGAAACCCAAGCTTCAACCCTCAATTGTGTGCCTTGGCTTATTTGGTATATAATGCCACCCCTCATAAACATAGAGCTTTAAGGATCTAAAGAAAATCCTCTAGAGGAAATTTTCCCAAATGGAAAGCTAAGTAGACTGTAGACCCTTGCTCCCCTCACACAATAGAACTGCCTACAGAGTCCTAAAGAACTGATGACTATCACCCATCCAATTCTCTTGGATATTATCAGAGAATCACTTCCTTCTTTGACATAATGCAAGATGGGGTTTTTGCAAGCCTCTGAGTCTCAAAAAAGTCATCCCCTCAAATTCCAGTGAGGGTGCAGCTGTTATTTAAAAAAATTGAAATAATTAAAATTCTCTTACCTCCCTGAGCAATAAATAACCTAAGTTTTCAAAATTTCCAAAAGAAAAAATTAAGACCGATTGTCCAATATGTGTTCCTGGCACAGGGTCACCAAAGGGTTGAGGGCTAATGTTGAGTTAGACCCCCCAATCATCCTTCAGAGCCGTACTGCACAGCAAGGCACCACATGAATGCGGAAGCAATCCCCAACCCCCTTGCCCCAACCTCCATCCCATTTGCTACTGGCAAACTCAGTTCTATTACTAATACTCAAGGGTTGATTTTTGTTTAGTCTGCTCCTTTGCTTTATTTCTTTATATCCCACATATGAGTGAAATCATGTTATTTGTTTTTCTTCTTTTAATTTATTTTACTTAGCACAATCTTCTCTAGTTCTATCCACATTGACTCAGATGCCAGTATTTCATCTTTTTAAGGGCAGTGTAGTATTCTATTGTAAATATATATATATATATATATATATATCTCTCATGTTTTCTTTATCCATTCATAGCACAGTGGACACTTAGGTAATCTCCAATTCTTGACTATTGTAAATAATGTTGCAATAAATAGGGGGTTACCTATATCACTGTAAATTGCCTTTTGGATAAATACCCAGAAGTAGAATGAGGGGGTCATATGGGATTTCAATATTTCAATATTTTGAGGAATCTCCATAATGCTTTCCATAATTGCAGTCCCACCAACAATGTAAAAGAGTTCTCTTTTCACCTCATCCTCACCAATGTTTATTGCTTCCAGACTTTTGGATAATAGCTAATATCTCAGGTAGAAGGTGATATCTTACTGTTGTTTTGAGTTGCATTTCTCTGGTAACACGCGACATCTTCGTGTGTCTGTTGGCCCTCAGTACATCTTCTTTGAAGAAGTGTCTATCCAATTCTTTTACCCTTTTTTTATTGGATTGTTCTTCTGTTGTTGAGTGTTATGAGTTCTTTGTGTATTTTGGACATTAAGCTCTTGTCAGAGATATGGAATGCAAATATCTTCTCCCAGTCAGTATGCTCTCTTTTTGCTTTGGTGATAATTTTTTTCCTGTGCAGATATTTTAAGTTTGATGTAGTCCCATTTGTTTATTTTTGTTTTTGTTTCCCTTGACGCTGGAGTTGAGTCTCCAAAGGCCTCTCTAAGGCTGATGTCATAGATCTTTACAATGCTGTCTTCCAGGTATTTTATGACTTCCTGTCTAACATCCAAGTATCTAATCCATTTTGAATTAATTTTTGTGCATGATGTTAGAGAAAGGTCTAGCCTTATTCTTTCTCATGTGGCTGTCCAGTTTTTCTAACATCACATATTGAGAAGACTTTCTTTTCTCTATATTATGCTCTTGGCTTCCTTGTCATAAATTAACTGACAATATATGTGTGAGTCAGTTTCTGGTGGTTCAGTTCTATCCCACTGATCTGTGTCTCTGTTATTATTCAAGTACATACAGTTTTGTTCACAATTACTTTGTAGCAGAGCTCAGTGTCTGGGAGTGTAGTATCTCCAGTTTTGTTCTTTTTTTCCATGATTTCTTTGGCACTTCTGGGATCTTTTGTTTTTCCATACAAATTTGAAATTTTTTGTTCTATTTCCTTGAAATATGCCTGTTTGATGGGGATTGCACTAAACTTATATACTGCTTTGGATAAAATGGTCATTTTGATAATGTTGATTCTTCCCAGCCATGAGCACTGTATATCTTTCCATCTCATTGTATCTACCTCTATTCCTTTAAGATTTACAGTTTTCATTGCACAGATCTTTCACTCTGTTAAGTACTTCTAAGGTATTTGATTCTTTTGCTTCTATTGTAAATGGGGTAGTTTAAAAAAATCTGCTTTCTTCTATTGTATTGTTTGTGCATAAAAATTCAACATATTTTTGTGTATTGATTTGGTAACCCGTTATTTTACTGTATTCATTGACTAACTTTATTAATAGTTTTTAGGGTTTTCTACTAGTATAATCATGTCATCTGTAAATAGTGATAGTTTTACTTCCTCCTCCTTTCCAATTTGGATTCCTTTTATTTCTTCTTCTTGCCTAATTGCTCTGGTTAAGAACTGCAGTTTGAATGTGTGTTTTTTTTCTACCTATTCTATTTTTCATTATTTTATTTTTTTAAGGAAAGTACAGACAGGAATGAAGGTGAGCAGGCAGGCAGGAAAAGAAAGGAGAAAAAAACATTTATTTATTTACTTAGTTGTTCATCTTGGTGGTTCCTCTAGCCTCAGGTCTTGAACCTGAGCCCTTGGGATGTATGTGAACTACATCCAGTCACCTTATTTGCTAGACCTCCAGGGTGTGCCCATTGTTTATTTATTTATTTATTTTTTTAAAGGAAGGGACTGAGAGGAGGAAGAAGCATTTATTTAATTTATTTATTTAGTTGTTCACTTTGGTTGTTCCTCCTGGCCCCATGTTGCAAACTCAGGTCCTTGAGCTAATGGACTAATGGAGCTGTGGAGGATGGCTGAGCCACCAGCGTGCACCTATTTTTAAATCCTTTTAATAGAACTTATGGATTCCATGCATGGTGCTCATAAACAGTGGCTCTTTGGGCACGCTCTGGTCACAGCACATACATTTGCAGAAGTAGTCCGCAAATATCCCCAGGACCTGGGTTCATGACCTGCAGCCGGTGAGAATGACCAAGAAGAAAACTAAATTAAAAACAAATAGAACTTCTTCCTCCTCTCTCTGCCTCCTGCTTGCCTTCATTCCTGCCTAGACTTTTCCTTTAAAAACAAAACCAAACAAAGAAGCAAAGACAATGGCTCCTGTGCTTCTGTGTGAACAGGTCGTATAGTTCTAGGTGCAGGGATGAGTAGGATAGAGGTGAGCTTCCTCTAGGTGAGACACCAATCACAGACAGCCTGGGCGAGAGGTTCAGCTCAGCCTGTCCTGCAGGGTCCACTGAGGTCACTCACCCCTGAACTTGGCTGCTCGAAAAGCAGAGTCTCTTGCTGAAGCTCTCTTCATTTTCTGAGCATGTTCATCACCGAACAGATTTCCAGTGACTGGGAGGCTGGCATTGTTGCCTGGCATCCTGTAGATATGCCAGCTCCTAGCTGAGGTTGAATCTGATCTGTCTTGCTATTTCTGGAGCAGCCAACCATGCGGATCTGACCCTCACAAAAATTTTTGTAACCAGGAATGAAGGCAGCTGTAGTCTGGGCTACATTCCTGCTGCTTAATATCCAAGACAGACCTGGGAGTCTCACGGTGCCTGTAACATTAATATTAATCACCACCACCATCATCACAGCTAACATTTGAGTGTTTACTATCTGCCAGACACTGTGAAACACATGAGATGGAATATTTTATTTGATCTTCTCAAGAATCCTATGGGGTTAACCCTGATTTTACAAATGAGGAATCTGGGACTGAGAGGCTAAGCAACTTATTCAAGGTCACCTAACCCTTAAGTGAAGGAGGTAAGATACAAAGCCAGGCAGCAGTTTGCAGGTGGTGGTAGACACACCCTACCTCTAATGAGCCATGTCCTTGGAGAATCTGTCCCTTTGAATAAGGCATTATCTGTGACTTGCTTCTAATTGGTAGGAAATACGCAAGGGTGATGGATGTCACTTTTTCTGCCTTCTGTAAGACTCTCCCTTAGCCAACGGGAGCAAGAGAGACTCTCCTGATGGCCTTCCATCAGCAAGCATTCTTGTGAACTCCCAGTGGAGAGGACCATGTGACAGAGACCTGTGGGGGGGGGCCTGTCAGAATGGAGGGCCACCTCCAGCCTGTGGACAGTGAGAAGCTGGGGCCCTCACTCACACAGTCACAAAGAAATGAATTCTGCCAACAGTCTACATGAGTCGGGGAGCAAATTATTTCCTAGCTGGTCTCCAGATGACAATGTGGCTTGACACCTTGATTGCAGCCTCTTAAGATCCTGAGCAAAGACCCTGGCCGCCTCACTCCTGACCCTCAGGCACTCTGAGACAACAAAAGAGTGTCATTGTAAGCTACCATGTTTGTGCTGGTTTTCAGGCAGCATTGAAAACCCAGACAGAGTTCTTGCTGTTAGCCTCCGCTGTGCTCACTTCTGCCCCAGCTCCCTGTGTCTGTGTCGGGGCAGAATTCGCCTTCCCTTGTGGGGGAGCACCAGCCTCATTTCTTCAGCTGCAGTCTAAAAGGCCAGAGCTAGAAAATGCTGGCCCCTCTCTGACAGGAGTCAGAAGGGGCAGCCCAGGCACAACGAACTCTTTATCTAGAGAAGGATCATCAAGAAGCATGTGGAGCCCTCCTGCCTTGGGACATTTCTGGGCAAGCAGAGACTTTGGGTTGGGATGAAGGCATGATGTCCAAGTTTTGGTCCTAGCAGAAATGTGTCCTAATGATATTCTACGGTGGGAGGCAGAGATCTGAGATCTGAATCTGTCCTTACATAAGGACCGGGTTTGGTTGGGTTAATGCTGGGCTTCTAGGCCCATCCACACTGATTTTCAGTGCTCAAATTGAAATGTGGTCCAGAGGCCACGTGCAGTTGTGCGGCTCTGCATCTGTCAGCTCTTTACCTCATTGAGCATGATGCTGAAAAGGCATATGATGGGACAGGACTGTCTGCATGATTCTTGTGAAAATCAAGACGCAGCCCTCTGTGCGGGGACCAAGGAAAAACAAAACAGGCGTTTCCTCTTCCTCCTTGAACCTGTGCGCATCCAGTCAGGTCTGAGCGGAGCTAGCTGTGTTAATGAGGAGTACTGTGTGGGGCCATTTAAAAAGGAGTTTTCTGTCTCTGCCCCAATCCCTCAGGACACCAGCTGTCACGGGAGGTTGAGGGCCATGCGAGGGTCGGGCTAGGGTGGACTGGCCTTCCCGGCCCCACTGGTGCTGTCCTGGTGGGGTCACCTTTACTGACCCTGTTTTTCAAGGAAAGACAGAGAAGACTTAGGGCCTGTCGCAAAGGCGCAGGCATGGGACTGCTGTCCAGGGGGCTGGCCCTCCCAGCCTTGGGTATCGATTGATTTCTCAGCAAGTGGCCTCAAGAAGTGAGAACAGAAGGAAAAACAAAAAAGCTAGCATAGTTACTGTTCAATTTCTGAGTAGAAGGCCAAGGTGGAGACATTTGGGCCCTGACTCTTGCCTGCTCAAAACCGAGATTTTAGTGGAGGTGACAGCGGAGCAAGGCTGCCCCTGCCACAGCCGACACCATCTAGCTGCACTCCCCAGCCAGTCTTCCCCAGGAGAGCAGCTCGGGGGGGCCTGTGGTGACAGTGGACCCCATAGGCTTGGAGGGGGCCTGGCGGGTTCCTGGGTGGCTGCCTACATGTCATGGACCAGTGGCCAGGCCTGAGCTGGATGGGAGGCCGCGTCCTCCTGGGATAGTCCATCAGAGCCAACAGAGCCAACGGAGTTTATGCTGGTGAAACAGAGACACATTCAGCCCCAAATTCGCAAGCATACTTAAGAAAACACAGGAGAAGCACCGAAGATGTACAGGGGTGAACATACCCCCAGTGTATCGCTCATCTCCATCTGTAACAAATATTTTCCAAAGACTGTCACAACAGCAAACGAATCCACTGGGATCCTTGGGACGCAGGGAGATGAGGTGACTTCTCCCACATCTCATTGGCTTTACCGGCCTCGGTGTGATCTCGCCCATGTTGCAGTGTGCCATTGCAGGTGCCTTCTGAGTGCTGCGGCTCTGTCCCCCTTCCCGGGGTGACTGTTCAGTGTCAAAGTCAAATGTGTGCTTTCATTGCTTCCATTTTATGTTGTTTTTTCTATGAGAAGAAGGGAGAGGAGGAAGAAGCAGAGGGAGGGAGGGAGGGGACAAGGCAGCACTTTCGTTTGTTTATTTTGGTTGCCCCCCACCCCCCCATCTTGATCCCTGGTCCTTGGGCTTTACTTTGAGCCATCGGGGCGCTGGTTTTTTTTTTAATTTTTGACTTCCTTCTCTGCCTTTGGATGGATCAAGTTCCTATCCATTCTGTTTCTCACCTGCTCAACTAAGGAGTTCTATTGAACTTTCCTAAATGCAATTTTTCTTCTCCTTCTTTCCATTCATAAAAGCCCACACATTTCTCTACTACTTGAAAATAACATGCCCGATAAGGATGATTGAAGAGATAGTTCCCAGTGACCTAGAAGCTTCCACGTTCACCCAAGACAGCCTATTGGAGGGTTTATTTTATAGAAGCAACGACGTCCATATCTGGTTCTGGGATCGGGGACTTTCTGTGACGCGCAGCAGTGATTGTACTGTTGGAACACTACCTGTTGATCCCTGTAGATTTGCATATTCCCACTTTGCTAAGGACAGTGTGGCCATGTAACTGGCTTTGGCTACTGAAACCTTAGCAGCAATGCTCTGTGCCACTTCCCAGCAGAAGCTCTGAGAGCCTCTGTGTCATTCCACCAGACTCTCTTTTCCTCTGTCATGAATCCAGCAATGCCCAGGGTGGGAGATGTCCTGACAGCGCAGGTTCCAAACTGGGGGCGCGTTGAACAGATCCATGGCCGCCCCACAGTGGACAGGCTGTGTTAGCAAGAGCTCCATCTTGCAAGGCCCCGAGATGGCGGAGTCATGATGACCCACAGAACCCAGCCTGTTCAGACTGATGCACTCGCCACACATAACCCGAGCTGCTGGTGATGGTGCCTAAAATCGATCTCACTTAATGCATCACACTGTCAGTGATTTAACCACCATCCTGGATCTGCAATTAACCCTCTCGCGAGAAAGTGAAGGGGCTATCGAGGGGTCAGGTTGCTCTGCAGAGCTGCTCAGCCAACAAGGGTTGCAGAGCCAGGTTTCCTACTCAGGACTAAATACCTTGCTCACTTTACTGTGAGAAGTTGCCACACGAGACAGGAGTGGCCTTTCTGTGGCTGTGACTCCTGTGGGGTGGGGCGGGGGGTTCTTATTCAGTTCCCTTTTCAGCTGGAGTGGCACATGATACTAAGTTTCTGATGGTCACACTTGTGATCTGACTATCACCAAAGAAGGACCCTCCAGCCCCCACACTTTCCATGATTAAAAAAAACCAAAAGAAGAAAAATGGACCCACCAATGCCCAGCTCCTACTGCCAAGCGGGGCATAAAAGCGAGGGTTCAGTTAAGTGCTCCATACTCTCTGAATTACAGGCCTGAGTAATCAATTTCCTGCATTTGGGGGAAGGCTACCCTCTCAGTCTCACCTTTGTGCGATAATTCTAGGCTTCTTGCTAGATTCAGATTGCAGGGGTGTGCAGTTAGCAGAACAGGGTCCCCATTATTCAGGAGCCTGGGACTGCTGACTCTCTCTGCATCACACTTCTGAGTTTGGCAGAATGGCTGCCTTCTCCAGGAAACCTGGACAGCTCTGGCTGTCTCCCCGGGAGGGAGAAAAACTTGGTCAAGGGCCTCTTTCACGAAGAAGGAAAAAAACTACCCCCAAACCTTACACTGATATAAACGTCACCATTCAGGACCCTGAACAAAGTTTTTATACAGGACTTGAGGTGATAAAAGAGATGAGGTGACAAACAAATGCAGAAGAGCGAAGAAGGGAACACCCTGATTTGATTCTGGACAGGATTCTCCTGAAAATTAAGCAAGTAATTAGCTGATGACAGGGAGAAGCAGAGAAAATCACCAGAAGTTCTAGAGACTAAAGCTTTCGTTTTTATCTTGACATTTTGCTTACCTGAGCTTTTAAGTAAACGAATTTCTGCATCTCCAGATTGAAATTTGGGAAGGATTGAAGCAAAAAGTTTGGGTTTAAACCAAAGCTAAACTCCACTTCTCAGGAGCTGCTCTCCCTCGAGGTCCCCTGAAAGAGGGGTCACACGGTTTTCTGACCTTCATGACCGTCCTCAGCTGTACAAGTTAGGGACCACAATCCTCCAATGTGGACAAAAGCATGGCATAGAGAATGGGGAGGAGCACTTGATTGTCTGGAAAGGCTAAGAGTGTTCCCAAGGTGGCTGCCGAAGCACCCAGAGGTGATGAATCTGCTGGAGTGTGTGGGTGGCTATTTGTATGGCGAAGAAGGGAGTTTACAGGCTCCCTCCCCCACAGGAGAGGCAGGTTGGATGAGGGGCATCATATCTGAGCTGGAGCTTGCATCAAGATTTCTGAGTTGGCTTATCTTACAAAGTACGATGCTAAGAGGTATTTAGAGTCTTGGCGCCAAGATGGATCACAGAGCCCTGGGAGGGTAAGACTGTCCCCAGAACAACATTCTACTTTGAATTCAAGGATCAGTTTCTTAATGTTCAACCTTCGACCCTCATCAGGGAGCCCTGAGCAGATTTAACAGAACAGTGTTCGCTGGCAGTGAGAAGTTAATCCACGTTGGAGGCGTGGATTTCTTGAGAGCTCATGAGCTTCATAAAAGTGTAAGAAACTCCAGTGTCACCTGTCAGACCTTTAAGAGGACTCATTACCACGTGTCCTGAAATAGGAAATGATACACCCAGCTCCCTGGTATCTAAGGCATTTTCTCTCAAAGCATGAGTTAGGAAGAGGCTCAAGTCATCTCTCTAACTGATGGGAGTGGGGGTGTATCAGTTAGTAACAAAATACTCCCCAGTTTAATGACTTACAGTGACCATCAATTAGCTCTCACAAGTTTGTGGGAAGATTGCAATTCTTCTGGGCTGGGCTAGATGACACTGATCATGGTGTGGTTGGCTTGTGCCTCTTTTATCAACAGTAGGTTGCTTGGAGACTGGCTGGTCTAAGATGATTTTACTCATATGTCAGGTGATTGGCTGACTTTTGAGTGCAGTTGAATTGTGAAGCAAGGAAAAAAAGGTGGTTTGGATCCTGGTCTTCTTGTCCTGGTGGTGGCAGCATTTCCAGAAGCGAGCAGAAGAATGAAAGACCTTGAAATCTAGAATCAGAACTGGCTCATTGTCACTTTGACTGCATTCTGTCAGCCGAACCCAAATCATTAGATCAGGCTAGATTCAGACGGGGGGGCTGATGGGGGATCTCTTGACGGAAGAACCTGCAAAGTCACCTTATCGTTGGAAACTGTGCCGTCGGATGCATAGAATCAGGGTCATATTTGTAACCAGCCTGCACAAATGGATTGGCTGTATTTATGAGGTGGCTGCCCCAGACAGCGGGTGTGATGTATGACTTGGAACCCAAGCCATCTCTGTGTGAAGTGAGTAGATACAGAGAGAAACCAGACACACAGCCCTGACCTCAATGAGGCTATGTTCCCAAGCAAGCAATTGTAGGGCCAAAGCGTTTTCCACATTCAAAATATTGTCTAGTATTTCTTCTCTCATGAGTGTGACTTGCACTTTACAGAAAGGGAGACCATAAAATCAGGAACCTTATTATTTTTTCAATCCCACATACATTTCTTTTTGAGATAGGTGTGAACTAAGTAAGCTTTCTATTTTTGGAAACCCCTGATCATAGTATATCTGCTCTGTAGTTTCTTGGGCTCCTACTGACTTCCTAAGATGCTGTATATGTGGAAGAGGTGGAAAAGTAACCTGAGCTTTGTGGCTTAAGGACTGACTATAAATCAAGCTTCATAAATCTAGGGCACAAATGTGATCTACTAGGACGGTACTGAACCATGGTGACCCATCCATAGCTATTCCAGAATGGCGGCTCTCAAGCATTCATTTTGAATATATGAGTTGGCCTTGAATCGTGACCGCGATGATCTCTGGGTTAACTGCACAGGTCCATGATGCCTCCATTTCTTAGAGAAAGGAGTAACCCTGGGGAGCCAGATTCCCTGATCACCTCACCCCCACCCCATGGTAACCCTATGGGAAAATTAAAAGTTTCTTCTCATCAAAAATTCATTGTCCAGACAGGTTTTGAGCAGTTCCTCTGAGAGCCCCTTTATCAGGCCCCCAGCTTGGAGTGCCTTCCTTTCTTGTGGCGGGACACCTTGCTTCTGACTTTGCCTTCTCACCTCTGAGGTATTGGGGAGGAGATGGGGCAGGAGGACTGGAGCCAGCCTGGGTTGACCCTCGGACCTAGCTGAGCTTCCTAGGTCCTCTCAGTGGGTTTGGGATCAGGCTGGGGCTTGGACCTGGTGCTGAGATGTGGAGCCTTGCCCCTCTCCCCCATGTAGGAGTCCTGGGAGAGATGACCTACGGTGGTCCTCAGGTTAGAGTGTGGGAGAGATGACCTACGGTGGTCCTCAGGTTAGAGTGTGGGAGAGATGACCTACGGTGGTCCTCAGGTTAGAGTGGGATTAGTGCCCCAAAGTTACCTGGAGACCCCTCCGTCCAAGGGCGAGGCAACAGCCAGGGAGGTGAGCAACTTGGAGGGGGGCCTCACCCGAACCCTGCACTCCCAGGTGCTGTGAAGCTAGAGGAGACACTGGACAAAATCCTGAGGAGCCCCTGAACTTCAGAGCGCCACAGAAAGAGCTCGAGCAGCAGAGCACCCTGGGAGAGGCACAAGCCACTGTGCGGCTCACCCTGGGGGTTCTCTTTGGGAAGGTGCTCAAGCAGCCATCTGCTACTTTGAGTCTCTGCAGCTCAGTTTCAGGGACGAGTGTCAGCTGCCACCCCTCCTGCAGAAGTGGGTGGAGGAAGCTGACAACAGAGAAAATCCACAGGAGACATGCAGCCGGAAAGGGGAAGCCTCTGGAGAACGTGCTCCTGCGCTGCCTGCTGGAAACCCGCCTGCAGCAGACTCGCCGCACCGCTCAGCAGCTCGGCTGAGAAGGGCGGGTCCCAGCACCATTCCGCCACCCGGCCTCAAAGGGCAGATGATCAAGTAGCTTCTCAACCAGAAGACTTGGAAGCTTCTGGAGTTCCTTTCTTGGGGGCCAGTTTCCGTTTCTCTGGCACCAGGGCCCCACTTTGCTACCGCAGTCCATGGAGACCGTCACTTCCCTGCGTTCCTCTGCCCCCGTTTCCTGAAGGCGAAGCCTTTCCCTCCGTGTCTATCACCACTCTGGGCTCCCTGTGCACTGGAAGCCTGCCCTTCATAAGAACTGAGGCAGAGGAAAGGGAAGAGAGCTGGGCAAAGAAAACCCTGGGGTTTGTCCCAGGGCTTGGGGATTAAGTTCTTTATTCACCAGAAAAGGAGTTGGGAACACAAAGGGTGTGGGGGCAGGGAGTTTGGTTGGAGGGAAGCTGATGTTTCAATGATGCTCTTGATTTTCATCCCCTGGTTAGTAATCACTTTGTTCTTAAATAAAGAAGTCTGGGACACAGGAAAAAAATTCAACGTGGCAGACATTGCTGGCTGCCTGCCCCAAAGCTCTTTCTTAGTGCCCCACCCCGTAGCACCTTGTTTGGCAAGGTGGACCCGCCACAGTCCCAGCGAATGGCTGATGAGCAGTCCAGCCTAATCCCGGTCCTCACCTTCTTCTGTGCACACGATGGGTTTACGGATGGACATGGCACCAGTTTCTGACCAGCACTTAAGAGGAAGTCTGCTGAGGGTTTCTGGAAGAGATTTGCCCCTGATTGAAAAAAGAGGGAGAGAAAGAGAGATGCACTGAGAGAAACATCAACTCCTTCCTTTGTGCTTTTGATGTCATCGTTAGATGAAGAAGTAATGTTTGGAGAAGTGGCAATCCACATGAGCAAAGACCAAGGGAATCTGACCCAAGCTTTGCCGGCACTGAGCTGCAACTCTAACACAGAGCTAGGGATGGAATTTAGCCAGATGTGCTGTCTGTCACAGCAGCACAATTTGTTTATAGCTGGGAGGTGTTCCGATTCATCAGGCGTTGGTTCTGATTTGTCAATTCCTGTGCCATATTGATTGTTAAGTAGGTTGAATACTATCTTTGCCCCTCACTTGGAACTAATGCCTCTGGACTTTTTTTTATGTAATAAAAATAAACCCATGTTGTGGATGCCACATTCGTTGAATATGCAGCTATTTGCAGTCAAGCGCACCTTGACTGATGCAGTTGGGGATTCTGGGAACTTAGGGCTTCCGAACAGTGCATGTGGGTATTTCACTTGCAGAGCTCGCAGGCTGTAATATCTCCTGGAGACTTTTTTCTTAAAGTAGTGGTGGTGGGATAAAGGGAAATCTAATATCTGTGGCCTGGAAAAGGAAGCTATCGGAGCTCTATCAGTGTGCAGTGTGCTCTATCTGCTCTTCATGGAAGGGTTTGAGATACGAATTTATCCTCTCTGGCAGAAAGTAAGAGATTTAGCTAACTTATACCTAATCTGTCCATTTGCTCTTGTGCTACACCGTTTGATTAGCCACATTGATAATGTTCCTTTTAGGAGTGAGGCTTGGGTAGCCATCAGTCAACCAGACAACCGATCAATCTCCTTGATGCACGCCATTGGCAACAAGAGGTGAGCTGCATTGTATTGTAATTATTTTCTTTTTCTGTATCCGTCTTCCCTGTCAGACTGTGGGAAACTCAGTGGCAAGAACTATAGCTTTAATCTCTGTGTCGCAAAGGTTTGCCCAAGGTCTGACCCATACAGGGTACTTGATAGATGATTTGTTGAAAGAAAGAATGAATTCCATACAAAATTATTTTAAAATGCATGTTCTCTCAAGAGTAGATGACTTGGTGGCCACAGAATAGCTTGCTTTCTATTGGATTGCCTGAAAAAAAAAATTCTAATTAGGGATATTGGAGTCTCTTAGCCTATTTTTAAAAACAATATATTAAAAAATGCATTTCAAAAGAAATCAGTCCATTTTTCCACGTGCTTTGTATGGTATAGTTTGTGCCTAGAATGCTCTTGTGTGTGTGTGTGTGTGTGTGTGTGTGTGTGTGTGTGTGTGTGAAAGACGATGCTTCCTAAAGCAATTCTACTAAGAAGACAAGAAGAATATCATTCTTAGCATTAAAAAAAAAATTGTGAATTCACTAAGTCGTGTGTTTGAACTGACTTTAAAAGCTGACTTAAAGAAACTAGATAAAATATATGTATATCTCTGCTAACCATCTCTCAACATGTCTGTTCATCTGAAGCCTCCCTGAGCCCCCTGAGAGACAGCGTGTAAGCTGTTCTTTAGATGGCCATCTGAAAACTCATCAAATAGTAAGGTATGAAAAACAAAATCACCTCCAAAACTTTTGAATTGCATTGATCTGTGGCATAAAGCCCTCGCCACAGGAAGAGAAATGATGGATTTGAGACTCACAGGAGAATTCATGCAAAGTGCTGTGTGTGTGTGTGTGTGTGTGTGTGTGTGTGTGTGTGTGTGTGTGTGTTTAATTTATGTATAGAATTGCCCAGGAGTAGTAAATAGACTTTATTTGCTATATTTCGAGGAAGATAAAATTATCAGGACTGTCTATGTATTTCAAAGTCAGGGAAACAAAAACTGCTTTGAAGCCTCTTTTCCTGGATTTTTTTTTTTTTTGTCCTAATCTTCTAAGAGATGGTCTTGATAATGTTTATTCTTTTCTTCTTTTTAAAAAGCTGAAAGTACTGTTTTTCTCAGTTAAAATAGCAAGCCGATTTTTAATTAGGTCAGGTAAGGTATCCATTGAGCACTAGGGATTGTTTCAATGATTGCGGACAGGAGAGCAGGAGTTTCTGAATAGCGCTGTCGCCCCCTCCCTAGATATCTCTCCTTTTCCTCTTCCTAACCCTGTGTGGCTCCCACTAGGGACACGCCCTGGTTTTTGTTAGGTGGGTTTTTCATTTGGATTCATATACACCATCTGGGCACGTTTTTCTGCTGCATTTTCCCTAGTAACCATAAAAGAGAAGCCATTTCCATCTGCTTGGAGATCATTTCGTAGAGTTTTTGTTTTGATTGGTGGGCATGGGGAGGGGGCCACATGGCCCACGCAGCCATACTGTGTGCAGCCAGCAAAGGCGGCGGGGTGGGGCTTTGTTGTAGAGTTCACATACTCTGAAACATCCACTTCCCACAAAATCCCATCCTGTGCCTCTTCCTCCCAGCCTGGAGAGGGTTGGTCAACTTTTTCTGTAAAGGGCCAGAGAGTAAATATTTTAGGCTTTGTGAGGCACATTGTCTCTGCTACAACAAAATCAACTCGATGCAAAAGCAGCCATAGGAAACATGGGTTCATATAGGCAGGACTGTTTTCAATAAAACCTTGTTTATAAAAGCAGGCAGTGAGCCTTGAACCTCTGTGGCTTGAAGCATCTCTGTGTTTCCCCTGATGGGGGCCCAGACCATTGTGTTTTGAATAATGGCTGATGGCACCTGCTTTTGCGGGGAGGGGGAGCGAGCCCAACTGTAGCTATGACCCCTTTTCATTGTTATTTTATTTCTTTGTTGAGGTAACATTGGTTTACAACACCATATAAGTTTTAGGTGCACAGCCTCACCCCTTGAGAACGATACACCAGGGTGCATGCTTGTGGCTCAGGTGACTGAGACGCTGGTGTGTAGACCAGAAAAAGCCCAAAGACCATTTTTCATTGCCTGGGCCAGGGTGAAAAGCCAAAAATATACAGATGATTAAAGATGCCTTTTCCTTCTCTCTAGTCTTTCCTTCCTTTAAAAATGCTTCTTAACTCTTTTCCCATAAATGATCTTAGGTGATCTCTGAAAATGGTTCACTGTTCACTTGACACAGAAAGCCCTACAACATCATGCCAGTCAGGAGGGTCCAATCTTTGTGTTCATTTTAAGAGCACATGTGAAACTGCCCAAGCCATCAAAGGTATGCATGTCCGAAAAGCCAAAAGGTATCTGAAGGATGTCACTTTGCAGAAGCAAAGTCATTTATAACGGCGGAGCTGGTAGTGTGCCCAGGCCGAGCAGTGGGGCTGGACACAGGGTCCAAGGCCCAAAAAGAGGCTGGGTTTTTACCGCACGTGCTTAAAAATGCAGAAAGTGATGCTGAGCTGAAGAGTTTAAATGTGGACTCTGATCATTGAGCATGTCTGGCGAACAAAGCCCCCCAAGATGCAGCACAGAACTTACAGAGCTCACGGTCAGTCACCTCACACATGCTCTCCCTGCCTAGTGGGGATGCTCCTGACTGAAAAAGGGCAGATTGCTCCTAAGCCACAAGTGGAGGTTGCACAGAAGAAAAAGATAGCAGAAGAAACTGAAGAAGCAAAAATATATGGCCTGTGAATAATTCAGCATTAAATAAATGCAAAGAAAAGTGAAATAAGGTGCTTCTTAAAAAACAAAAAAACAAGAACTATATACCATAGCACGTATCTGTCCCCTTTAGGTAAATCCATTGCACCACTTCACCTGTGCCCAGGCCACCTGTTTGCATGGTGGTGACCTCGTGAGCATGATAGGCTGCAGACCGTCAGCTTAATGACTGTCAGCTGCCCTGCTGATGTCCTATCAATGCCCCACCTCACCTATGGTGAGCACCATCCTGGCCCCTAATTCCATCGCTTGACCTCTTCTCCACACTCTCAACCAGGACTGCCTTTCTGAAGACAGTCTCATCACAGATTCCTAGCTGAATGGTGGTCGGTGAAGGAAATCCAGTCACATCTAGCCGTGACATCCACGGCTCTTCATAAGTTGTTAACAAGCCCACTTCGCTATTACATATAGTAGGTGTGGTTCCTGGGGCCCAGGACACTTTTAGGGGCCCATAAATACGTTGAATTTCTTTTAAAGTAGAAGAAAAATGAGTATCATCATAATAATGAACATATTATAATGAGCCCAGACTGAATTTCATTCATCTTAATACCTGTGCTCTCATAAATATAATTTTAAAATATTCTTAAATGAAGGGACCCATTAAAGCAAAAGTACCTAGGTCCCTTTTTTAAGGCTTGCCGTATATAATTGAGAATGCTCAGTTAAATGTGAATTTCAGATGAACAATAAATAACCAACAATAATTTTTTAGAATAAGTAGATCCCAAATATTGCATGGGGCATTCTGACTCTAAAAAAATATTTGTTGCTATTTGAAATTCAAACTAGCTGGGTGGCCTGTTTATCTGAAATTAAAATTTTGATTTGCAAAATCTGGCAATGCTAAGCAAGTCCTGATGTGGCCCTGGCTGGCTCCAACTGGAATTGTAGCCTTGTCTCTCAGGCTTCTTAAGCCTTAGCTTCCCAGGAAGCAGAGCTTATGATGAGGACTCATGTTCAAGTCATTTATTTAAAAAAGGGTTCCCAGGGGAGACTAGCAGGTGAGTCAGAGAACAGGGCAGGGCAGAGCAGGAGAAGGAGCCAAGCCAGGGTGCAGTGCAGACCTCCCCAGGACCCTGCAGAGGGAGTCTCAGCCTGACCCGCAGAGGAGTGGAAGTTTCACCTTTGAGATGCTCTACTTTTGAGGCAGAATAACACTGTCAACTATGCGAGGCCAAAAAACAGAGGTTAGCCTAAGTTCAAGGCTTGGGAAGAATAATCTCCCTGACCCTGCTAGCTAAACTTTAGTTTGGTTTTACTTCTTAACCAATTCAGATAGCACAGAGAACGATGCCATCAAGCATCCAGGTAAGCAGGAATAGATGCTTCTGTGTCCTGGCCCCTTGCACCTCACAGAAGAGGCCTCGACTGCCCTGCAGGGTCTGTGCCTCCATGGGCCAGCCCGATGGGAGGGATTCGGAAGATCAGAGGAGCAGGCTTGCTGTCTTCTAGACAACATTTTTTTTTTTTTGTCAATGGAAACCCATATGTCAGAGGCCCTTAGAGAGGCATCATGTCAGAAATCAAGAGTCTGTTTTGTTACCATAAAATTTTTTCTTCCTTTGCTACTATTCTTAGTTACATCTTTCTATATCTTAATCTTTGTTTCACCCTCAAGCTTGTTCAACATTGTGTGTTCGGGATGACCGAGGTCTAACACTGTCCCAACACACTCCATGTCCCGCTCACCAAGCTTCCTATTGCTTTTGAAATGTGTTGTTTATTTTCTCACCTCTTTGATCTTCCTTCTGCCGTTGACTCTGCCTGCAAACCTCTTTCCATCCTTTACTGACTAGCAAATTCCTTTCATCACTCATAGCCCCAAAAATGCCTTCTTTTTTGTGACGCTTTCTCTCACCTCCATCCCTAAGGGACACACAGTGCACATCTCCCACAGCACTTCAGACACACCTCCATATGTCTCTGATCACTCGTACTGTGATTATTCACATATACCTGCTCCCTGGCTCCCTGGGCCTTCCCCCTGGTGGGGATTGGGTTTCATTTATCTGGTTATTCCCAGCACATAGTCCATAGTAGCCCTGAAATGTTTGCTATCTGAATGAATGAATGAACGAATGAATGAGCAGGTAAACGACTCTAGGAATTCATTGGTGGCTTTGCACAGGTGAGCACTGTGCTGTAGTTGGCCAGGGCCACTTTCCTGTGGGTAAAGAATGTGTGTTTTCACAGCACCAGCAAAGCTGAAGCACCAAAACAGAAGTGGGAAAATGAAGGACATCCTGACCCAGATGCCACTAGCTGCAGCCTGGTGAAGCCAGATGCATGAGGCTCTCCTGCCTCCAACCCCCAGTCCAGGTGCCTGGGCCCCACCTGAGCTCTTTCCCATCCTTCACTGGAGTTCTTCCACCACCATTTCCGGAAGTGGGAACTTAGCCCTCATCTCCTTCATTACCTGGCTGGGGCCTAGCCTTTGCCAACACCCCACCAAATCCCCACTTCTGGGCACTGCGGTGGCACCCTGCACTCCCAGTTCCAAAACATCCAGACCTGACATGAGAGGCACTGTGAGACCCCACAGCCAGACTGAACCCTTCCTTGGCCACAAACTTTCCTCAGATTTGTTACCTGCGTCTTCAGACATGCAAAGTGGTGTGACATCTCCTTCCCCTCGTCCCGATGGGCAGCCCAGTCCCTCAGCCAGAGTTGGAAGGGTGGAGAGGAAGGAGAGAGCCCAGATGCTGGAGTGGACACATCGGGCCTTGGACCTCGTCACTGGCACTGACTGGGGAATAATCTTGGGGAAAGAGCTTCTTCTGAGTCAGTGGGAATACTAGAATCTCATAGGAAAGACGGAACTCGGTGACACACTTCACAGAAGCACAAGACAATATCAATGCCTAGCCTTTTGGCTGTGGGTCACCCTGTTCCTAGGTTTCTCCCTTCCTTTCCCGCACTGACCCTTGGAGTCCCGGGTTCAAAGTGACTCGTGGTCTGAGAAGTAGCCAGGAGAGAGGGGTGCTCTACGTGAGTCCTGCGCTGCATCTGGGTTCTCCTGAACACCCCATCTTCTGCACATTCAGGAAGGCAGGCGAAGTTGACCAAGAGGAGCTGGCAGCAGACACGAGGGCCACGTGGGCATGCAGAACATGAGAAGCTGAAGGAGGACACCAGCCCACAGTCCATTTGGATCACACTAAAAAGATTATTATTAGGAAGAGTTAAATGGAATCTTTCTCCTGACATTAGTGGGCAGAAAGGGATGACATGATAGAGACAATTATGTGAAGGAGAAGTGGAATTTCATTTTCAGGGTCAGTCCTCAATGACTCAGGCTCAGCAGGAGGTTACATTTGTCAGAGACAGGTCAGATTCACCTTCTGATGGGTTCAGTGAGTACGTGGCCAGCCCCTTCAGGAAGAGAGGAGCTTGGGGAATGATGATGTTGCTACAATTTCCCACCCTTTCTACCTGCTTCAATTTCTGACTCCTCTACATCTTGTCTTCCACTACAGTCAAGTAAATAGAATAACTTGGAGAGATTCAGGGACAGATGCCCTCAGTCTCCAGTTTAACACCAGTTAATTCTTGTGCAAAAATCAATCAATCCATTCATTCATCCCCAAGTTGATTTTGCGTGAGAAATTATTTAGTTATTTTATATTTATTCCCCAAGTCTCACATGCAGAAAGGGTGAGGGGCTTAAGATGAGCTGTTCAGTACCCATGGTCCTGTAGGGGAAACAGGATTAAATAACTGGTCCTAGGATGACATGCTAAGTGCTTCCACAGAGGTTCGTGTCAGGTGCTGGGGAACTGAGAGAACCAGTGACTGATGGTCACAGAAGAATGCATGCGGGAACGGAGTCCTAAAGGATGGATTGGAGTTTTACCGGATTGACAGATTGTCTGAAAATGTTCTAAATGGAGAGATCAATGTATTCAAATGTTCAGATGCCCAACTTAGCCTGACTTTCTGGAGAAGTTGGTTTGACTAGAATACAGAGTATTTGGGGAACATACAAGAACTAGAGCCAGAGAGGTAAGCTGAAGCCTGATTGAGTCATTCAGAAAATATTTACTGGGCACGGATGATGCACCAGAGACCAGGCTTTGTGCTGGTGACACAGTGATGCGTGAGATGGCTGTGGTCCTGCCCTCGGGACACCCCATTATGAAGGGCACCCCATTATGAAGGGCATGCAGGGAAAGAAGCAATTCATACCACGCCATGCAGTACCTCCAGGTGCTGCTTGAAGGAATGTGGTCTTTCTGCAGAAGTCAGGTACTGTTGAAAGATTTTAAACAAAGGGATGTCACACTCGTTTCAACATTGTAGGAAGTTTGTGGAAGACGGCGTAGAGATGAGTTATAATGGGGGCAAGGAAATCAGGTAGGAGGTGACAATGATAATCCACATGGGATATGACAAAGGACTGATTAGACAAGAGAGGTTTTTCAGGAATGATCTGTGCACCCACACCCTGACTCTAAGCAAAGTTACCTCTTTTAAAAAAATGATTATGGTAAAATACATGTAACATGTATCCCTTTAAAACATACACTTCAATAACACTGAGGACATTCACAGAGTTATATTACTATCCCCACTAACTGGTTCCAGAGCATTTGTATTGCCCCAAAAGGAAAACCCAAACTGATCAGCAGTCGCTTCCCATTCCCCTTCCTGTCAGCCACTGGTAATTACTAATCTGCTTTCTGTTTCTGTAGACTTGCCTGTTCTGAATATTTTATATGGATGGACTCATATAAAATGTGGCCTTTTGTGTCTGGTTTCTTTCACATAGCATAGTGGTTCCAAGGGCTATCCATGTTAGAGCATCATCGGTATTTCATTCCTTTTTATGGCTGAGTAATATTCCATTGTGTGGCCACACTGTATTTGGTTTACTCATTCATCTCTTGATAGACATTTAGGTTGCTTCTGTCTTTTGGTTACTGTGAATAATGTTGCCTGAACAGTCATGTACAAGTTTTTTTCTTAACTGTTTTCAATTCTTTTGACTATATATATTGAGGAATGGAACAACAGAGATCCCCTGTCTTAACTTAAACTTTATAACTCCTGGGGAAACCTGTTTGGGGGAAGATTTACAGAGAAGTTTTCTTTCTTCCCATGGATTATGAACAATAGTGGTGGTGTTCCTTTCAGTGTGTGCTTTGTGAGAGCAGCTATAACTGTAAACTTTTCCTTAGGGCCTGCCTCCCTCATATCAACAGGATGTGATCTTTAGGTAGAACCTGCATTTTCTGAAGTGGTCATGGAGGCAAATCAGTTTGGACTCCTTGGCCTAGAGACATCTGGTCAAATTTCTTGACTAAAACAGAGTCCATATTGTCAGCCCTGATTTCCTGTCTAGATTATTCAAGGAAGGCCTGAGGGGACCCGTGTTGATAATTAGAGACTTTCAACTTCTGACCTCAGCACCTGCTTCGGGATATAGGCTGATTGTGATTCCATGGCCATTTAGAGGACAAATACAACACTATTTCCTCCATTAGCTATAGTATGGTCTTCTAGAATATCTAAATCAAATTTAGAAATGCCCTGGTTCCTTATTTTGTAATATGTATGTTTAGGAAGTAACATGTGCTGCTGGAATTTTCCGGTGATGTAAACCTGGTGGAAAGAATGCCCTTTTGCACCTGTTAGCCTGGGCTTGACTCCTGCTACTTCCCAGCTCCATGACCTCCTGGCTCCTTGACCTCCCAGCTCCATGACCTCCTGGCTCCAGGACCTCCCAGCTATATGACCTCCCAGCTATATGACCTTGGGCAAGTTATTTAACTTCTCTGAATGTAATTCCCCTTCTTTGTGAAAGAAAAGTAGTGATACCATCTGAATAAGGACGCCTTGGTTTTGGCTGATGCCCCAGAATGCAAGGATGAAACAACGATAACAATGGATGGAAAATATTCCTCTCATTACAAAAACAAGGTGATACAATATATAGGCAGGACTTACAAAGAGACATCCTGGAATTGGCTTATCCCCTACGTACTTCAAAGGTATTCAGAGGCTGAAGCTGTCAAGGTCAGAAATTGAAAAAAACATTTGTTTTGAATAGATTGCTAGTGAGTGGGAGTTGTATTCTTCTCTTGGGAGAACTTTGCTTTCCTTTTCACTGTAAGTTTGGTGAGAAGGGTCCAGGGGAAGTCTTATATCTAAAATTTGGAGTAAGACAAGAATGCTTTCACTGCTTCTGTCCAACATTTTATTGGAGGTCCTAGCTAGTGCAATATGACAAGAAAAATAAATACGATGCATATAATTATTAAAAAAAAAAAAGATCTCTATTCAAAGATTATTTGTCTACATGGAAAATGTCAACAAATCTGCAAAATGTACTAGAGCTAATAAGTGAGTTTAGTAAGATCACAAAATAAAAGGTAAAAAACCAAAAATCAAATATATTTCTATATGCTCATAATTAACAATTGAACACACAAAAAATTGAGAGCTATTTACAATAGCATCCCAAACATGCAATATTTATGTATAAATTTAATAAGATATGAATAAGATATATGTTATGGACTATAAAATACCCATAAAATAAAAATGACCTAAATAAATGCACGGTTCATTAATTAGAAGACACAGCATTGCTAAAATGGCATTTTTTTCCCCCCAAAATAGTGATTCAATGCAATCCCAATTAAAATTCAGGAGGAATTAAAAAAGAAAATCACACATTGGCACGCCCTGGTGGAGTAGTGGTTGGGTGCAGTTCACATACAACCCAAGGACCTGGCTATGCATCCTGCGGCTAGTGGGAACAACCGAGATGAGCAACTAAATAAACTGAAGTGGGTGCTTTCTCTTCCTCTCTATACCTGTCTGGCTCTGCTGTTTTCATTCCCCTTCATTCCTGGCTGCACATTTCCTTTAAAAAAATAATTCAACAAGTTGATTCCAAAATTTATATGGAAAGGGAACAAGATCTAGAACAGCCTAAAGAATTTTGAGAAAGAAAAACAGTACTAGAGGTCACATTATCTGATTTCAAGGCTTACTATAAAGCTAGGCTAACCAACACAGTGTGATAGTGTCAAAATTATATACACAGATCAATTACACCAAATAGAAAAATCCAGAAATAGACCCATACATATATGTTACTTGATTTCCAGTAAAAGTACTGGAAAGTCAGTGGAGAAGGATAGTTTTATAATAAAGGGTACTGGCGTGCCCTGGTGAAGCAGGTTAGATCAATAGCCTCCAAAGGATTCAGGCCACATACTCTTGGATTCAAGTCTTGGGTTGTGGGAGAAAATAACCAATGTGAGCAACTAAAATGGAAATGAAATAAAATGCTTCTTTCCCCTCTTTCTTCCTGCCTATCAGCCTACTTGCCTTCATTCCTGCCTGTAGCTTTCCTTTATACATTTAAATAGTACTGAAACAATGAGACATTTATATGCAAAAAGGAACTTTGATCTTACTTTGTAGATCCAAATATTAATCCCAAATTGGTAATAGATTTAAATATAAAACCCAATAATATAAAGCTTCTAGAGGAAAATGTAACAGAAGATCATTGTGATCTTGATTTAGGCAAAGATTCTATAGTTAGAAAATTAAAAGCATAATCCATAAAAGAAAAAATTGAAAGTTTCTGCTTTATTAAAGACACTGCTGGTGTGCCCTGGTGGCTTAGCAGTTTAAGTTCGCGCTCTCTGGCCAGCACAGGACACATTTATTCCAAGGATACAGGTTTACTACCTGGGGCCAGGGTGAGCAATGACAATGAACAACTAAATAAAATAAATTCTGCTTCCTCCTTTTTCTTCCTGCCTGCTGCCTGTCTGCTCGCCTTTATCCCTGCTTGCACCTTTCCTTTAAAAAATTTTAAAAAAAGACACTGCTAAGAAAAAGAAAAGACAAGTCACAGGCTGGGGGAAGATTATTTGCTAAACACATTGATCCAGAATATATGAAGAACTGTCATAACTCCTAATAAGAAAAGAAGCAGCCTAATAAAAATATGCAAAGATTTGAATGCTGCTTCAATGATGGTGGACGGAGGGCAAAGGAACATGTGAAAAGACTCTCAACATCGTTGTTAAGGAAAGTAATATGCGCATTAAAACGCTAAGATACCGCTGCACAGCTAGGGTGGCAACATCTTTTTCTGTTTTTTTTTTTTTTTCGAAATTGACAATTTGGTGCAGGCTGGTGGCCTAGTGGTTTAAACCAGGTTCAGTCCACAAACATTCCAAGGTCCCCAGGTTTAGACCAGTGACGAAAGACTGAACTAACCAAATAAAGTGTGTCTTCCTCCTCTCTGTGCCTGCCTACTCACCTTTATTCCTTTAAAAAAATTGGTCATTCCAAGTGCTGACGAAGACATGGAAAAGTTAGGACTTTCAAACAGTGCCATCAGGGATGAAAATGGCACAGTTGCTGTTTCCACAGCTCGTCAGTGGCGTATGTGACCCAGCCGATCTCACAATTCCACTCCTAGGTATTTATCCACGTGAGGTGCAGACTCGTGCTCATACAAAAGCCGATGTGTGAATGTTCATAGTGGCTTTATACATAATTGCCAAATTCTTTAAACAACCTCAAACCTTCTCATTGATGATGGATACACTGTGGTGCATCCATCCAGTCCTACTTAACAATAAAACAATGTTACTCAGGACAATGTGGATGAATCTCAGAAATGTGATGGTAAATTAAAGAAACCAAACTGAAAAGCTGCATGTTGAACAAATCATTTCTATGGCATCCCAGAAAAGGCTGAACATCAGGGATGGCCAGGAGCTGGGCGAGGAACGAAACTGATCACAAAGATAGAGAAGGGGGACTTGAGGGAGATGAACCTTCTGTATCTTGACTGTAGTGGTGGATACATCACTGAATACATTGATCAAAGCTCACAGCACTCGACACTGGACAGGTAAACTGTGCTATACGTAAAGGACACGTCAATTTAAATACATGGTGCATTTGTAAAACATCTTTAAATGTATTTAATTTTTAAAACGATTTTAAAGGAAAGATACAGGCAGGAATGAAGACGAGTAGCAGGCAGGCAGGAAGAGGAGGAAGAAGCACTTTATTTTTATTTCAGTTGTTTATCCTGATTGTTACCCTCAGCCCCGGGACTCAAACCTGTGTTGTTGAGACTGGGCTCTTGGGATGTATGTGAACTAGTCTGGTGACCTTATTTGCTAAGCCACCAAGGCATGTCAATTTTTTTTTTTTTTTTTTCAAGTGGGCATTAAGGTGTTGAAAATGAAAAGACCAGACATTGCAGTTTCTTTGGAGAACGTTGTGCTGTGAGATTAGTCTTACTCTCCTCATAGGGGGAATCAGGGCATACTTTCCCCTTACCTGGAGTCTACAGAGGGAAGTTCTGAATAGACCACCCACTAAGAGTTTCACAGGGACTGGTGTCTTAGCTCACACTTGAAAGAAAAGCTGCAGGGCTGGTGCAGCCAGGAGCAGCAGAGAAATCACTGAGGAATCACTATAAAAGGCAAAACTATAAAAGTCAAAAGCATGCAGTTCCAAATAACTCTAGGAAGGGTGGAGTTGTTTTAAATGGACACTGTCTGCCAAACTTCCTGCATGGAACAGAGACCTCAACGGAAAGGAGCTGGGGAGTTGACTACCTGGGGAAGGCATTCTGTTGTGCGGGCCCAGCAGGGGAAGCTGGAGGACCCATGGAAACCCATGAAAGAATTGTCAGATGCAGGCATTCACCCCAGCAACACCACTGTCAGACCAGACTTTCTTGCCCTTTGCCTTTCATTACCCTGAAGGAACCGAAGGCACTATGATGACTGGGGAGATAATGGGAGGGATTTCAGGGAGATCTTCAGACAAATTTGCTATGGATTTCTGGAAGCTCCAGTCCAGGGAATCAGTTTCTAGAACTCAGAAGAGAGAATATGAAATATGATGATGAAAGTCATTAGTTTTTCTTTTAGATAAACATGAATTATTCACCAAGGACCTAAATTCTGTTTTATTACAGTTTCAAATTCATCAAGGAGAAGAAATATTTCCACCCCTTTTGTCTCCACCTCTAAAGGACAAGTATGACCTCACCTGCTGAGTGATACAAACAAAGTAATGGTCACCTTTGATCACAGGTTCGCTGACCACGGGCAGGGTGCTGAACAGTGTGGCTATTTACATGCTTCATACATCTGTCTGAATGATAATGCTTTCATGTTGCCTGAAAGTGGCAGATCGTCCTCACCAATGGAGAGAAAAATATACGACCCTTTGTGATAATCATAATGTCAGCTGCTTAAAAGGATGTTAGTGGTCTAATCAACTTACATGCTGATTCTAAGTCTAACCCTCACCTGAAGCACGAGGGGGTAAAGTTCTTCTGAAGACCAGAAAGTCATAGAGTTAAAGGAGTTAAATCAAAGATGAACTTGTGTCCATGACTTGGTTGAAATCCTGTGTAAGTCACCCTGTATTCTCCAAGGGCTGCATTCATGATAAATATACTTCAGAATATGCAAGAATACCAGGAACAAATAGGAATATTTCATTATTATAGGAGACCTAACAAAATCAAGAGGATTTACTAATTCTAAATGTGTATGCAGGTAATAAACCAGCTTCAAAATACACGAATTAAAAACTGATAGAATTGTATGAAGAAATAGACAAATCGACAACTACATTCAGAGAATTTAATATTCCTGTATTAAATTGATAGATTTACATATCAGTAACTGATAGAATAACTAAATAGAAAATATAGAAGGAATCAACTTGATTTACTTGACTTACAGAATACTCCATGTCAAACCAGCCAAATATACATTTTTTTTAAAGCATGCATGGCCTAGTCACCCAGGGTAGAACATATTGTGGCCCATACAGCAAGACTCCATATGTTTTTAAAAGACTGAGACACTTCATTAGTATGCTTTTTACTACAATAGAATTAAATTAGACACCAATAACAGAGGGATATCTAGAAAATCCTTAAGCACTTGGCAATTACACACTATCCTTCTAAATAACCCATGGATCAGAGGAAATCAGCATATAAATTAGAAAATATTTTGAAGTGAATGAAAATGAAATTACAACATAAGAAAATCTGTGCAAAGCAACTAAAGCAGTGCTTCGACGAAAGTACACAGCATTAAATGTTTATGTTAGAAAAGAAGGCAGGTCTCAAAGTAATTGTGTAAGTTTCTCTCTAAGAAATAGAAAAGAGGAACAAATTAAATCCAAAGTAAACAGAAGGAAGTAAATAGTAAAAATAAGAAATCGCAGATATATAAAATAAAAAAATAAGAGAAAAATAATGAAACCAATAATGGATTCTTTGAAACTTTAATAAAATTGATAAACTAGTTGACTAATGAAAAAAAAGAGAAAGAAGTCATAAACTACCAACATCAGGAATAAAGGGGTATAAGGAAGATACCATGATGAATCCTTCAGATACTAAAGGATAATAAAGAAATATGCCAACTTTATGCCAATTCATTCAAGTATTTAAAGAAAATGGACATGTATAGCCAAAGAACAAATAAATGACCCAAATATCCCTGAATATATTACAGAAATATGTAAATATCCCCACAAAGAAAACACCAGGTCTGTATAGTTTTACTAGTGAATTCTAACAAACATGTAAGGAAGAAATAGACTGACTATAAATAATCTCTTTCAGAAAGCAGAAGATGAAGGAATCCTTCTGAACTCATCTAATGAGGCCAGCATTACGCTGCTACCAAAAAGACAAAAACATTACAAGAAATGAAAATTACCTCATAAAATAGAAACAAAAATCTTTAATAAAGATTCAGCAAACTGAACTCAGTAATATGTAAGAAAGATACTACTTCATGATCAAGTGGAATTTGTCCTGAGGATGTAAGATTAATTTAACCTTCAAAAATCAATCAATGTGTCATGCCCTGGTGGCCTAGCCAATAAAATAGGCACAATTCACGTACAATGCCAGGTCCGGGTTTCAAGACTTGGAGCCAAAGAAACAACCAATGATCAGCTGCTGAATAAAGGTGTTTCTTCCTCTTTCTCTCTCTCCCTTCTTGCTTACCTACTCACCTTTATTCCTGCCTGTATCTTTCCTTTAAAAAGAAAAATCAATGTGGCGTGCCCTGGTGAAGTAATGGTTAGGTCAGCTACCTCTGAAGGAGCAGAGTCCACATGCATCCCAAAGACCCAGGGTCACATCCAGTTCTGGGAGTTATGGACAATGGGAACAACTAAATACAAAAATAAATGGAATGAGTTACTTCTTCCTCCTCTTCCTGCCTGCCAACTTGCCTTCATTCCTGCCTGTACCTTTCCTTTAAAAAACAAATCAATCTATATTAATTCATAGTAAAATACAAAAAAATAAAAGCCGTATTATTATCTAAATGGAATTTTTCCCCACAAAATCCAACATCTATTCATAATAATAATTCATAATAAAAGTACTCAGCAAACTTGAAATTAAAATTAACTCCTTTAACCTGATAAAAGTTGTCTACAGCTTTTACAAATGTTTCCACAGTGAACTTAATGAGTCGAGTGTCTTTCTCCTAAGATTTGGGACAAGTAAAGTATGTCTGCTCTTAACAGTTCTATTCAATATTTTAATGACAGCAAGAGAATAACGCGAGCGAAAAAACACACATACAAACTGGAAAGGAAGAAATAAACTATTTACTGATAACCTGCACATCCATATAGAAAATTTTAGTAACTTTACAAAAAAAAGTCCAAAAAACAACAAAAAAAACCTACCAGAACTAATATACAAATTTCATAAGGTCACAGAATATAACTTCAATAATCAAAAATTATTTCCATATGCTTAGTAACATAAAACTGAACATTGAAACTTAAAAATCTCTGATAGGGCACACCCTGGTGGAGTAGCAGAGAGATCAACCACCTCTGAAGTTGTGCAGTCCGCGTACATCACAAGGACCCAGGTTCATGTCCCGAATCCAGGGAGAACAACCAATGTGAACAACTAAATAAAAGTAAAATAAAATGCTTCTTCCTCCTCTTGCCTACTTGCCTTCTTTCCTGCTTACACTTATCCTTAAAAAAAAAAAAAAAAAAAAAATCCCTGATCAGATTTTGATTGGGATTCAATTGATTCTATAGATCAATTTCAAGGGAATTATAGTTTCACTAACTTGACTCTTTAAATGCGTAAACAAAATATAACCCTTCACAAACGGAGATCTTTACAATGCATCAATAGATTTACAGCTTCTGTGTATAACTCTTGCAAATCTAATAAGGGTTTATTCCTAGGTGTGGACACTTTCTGATGCTATCGTAAATATTATCTTTTAAATTTTCATTAAAATTGCTTACAGCTAAATTATAGAAATTTGACTTTTTTGGCAATATTTACTTTGTGTCTACCAGTTTTACTAAATTGACTTATTAACTCTAGTAATGTGCTAGTGTTTGCATAAGTCTTTTGGATTTTTTATGTACAATCATGTTGTCTGCAAAACTGACAACTTCTTCCTATATAATCTTTATATTATTAATTTCTTTTTCTTGCCTTGTTGCATTGGTTAGGTCCTCTACTACAGCTTTTTTGTAAATAATGTTTACCAGATTAAGGAAGTTTCCTTCCAGTCCAAGTATTCTCAGGGCTTTTTTTTTTAATCAGGAGTAGATTCTGAGTTTTATCAAATGCTTCTTCTGCATTAGTAATGATCACATTATGATCACATATGCTGCTTTGCTCATTATGTATTATCCTTTTATATATTGCTGATTAAGCTTGGTAATATTTTGCCTTGTTAATCTCTTCTATTGTGCTCATTTTCTGTTTCATTAATTCCTACCTTTACCTTGATTGTTTTCTTTTCCAATTTTTTTGAGTTTATTTTACTAATCTTTTTCTAAATTAATAGATGCTTAGCTCATTAACATTGTTTTTCTTTAAGATAATATTTTAGGTAAATACATTTCTTTCAGTATTTCAGATCGGCATTATATTTTCTTCTTTGACTCATTGGTTATTGAACATATGTTTCTGAATTTCCAAATATATGAGTGATTGAGGTGGGGAATTCTATTAGCTTTTTGCTACTTATTTCTAGCTTTTTTTCATTGTTGTCAGAGAATGAATGATTGAATGAATTATTTCTATTTCTGTATGGTTTTAATCCTTAAGAAACTTATAGGGATTTTCTCTATTATCCTATACAAAGTCAATTTTTCTAAGTGTGTGCACTTGAAAATAATTTTTTCTGTTGTTCATTGGTGCCCTAAATAAGTCTGTGGTGACAGTGAAACCATAAAACTCAGCTCTTCTGCTAAATCTGTTGATGGCAGTCATGAACACGTGCAACTCAGCTCTCCACTGGAGTCACCAACACATTTTTACAGAGACCACACTGCACCCGGGCTGCTTCCAGCCAATAACTGAGCATGTCAGGGGTATTCATGCAGGTCCATTCTAGCAGAATGTGAGAATCCTCTAATTGGCAACTTTGGCTCAAAACCACCCCATCATTCTGACCAAACCATTTATAGAACCACACTGTAATATGAGACTTCCTACCCAATTCTCCTTCCTTCTCCCCTGCCTTTCAGACCTGCACTGTGGTCAGAAACTTCTCCCTGTCTCCTCCTGCTTCCTTCCTTTATCCTTCACAGGTGGTTTCCCCAGTAAATCTCTGGCACATCTAATCCCATCTTGGCATTTCTTTCCTGAAGAGACATAATGTCCATTAGATTTGTTGCATGAAATGTGTTGTTTAAATCTTCTTTATCCTTATTGATAATTTTTTCCTGTCTGCTCCACCAGTTCTTGGAAAAGATGGGTTAAGTGTCCCATTATGATGGCTGATTCATTGACTTCTCTTGGTAATTGTCAATTTTTGCTGACTAGATTTGCAAAGTTATTGAGTGTATTTATAATCAACATGACTTCCTGTTCAGCTGAATTGCTTGTCATCTCAAAGTGATTCTTTTTGTCTCTGCAATCCATCTATTTTCCTTAATATTAATATTCCCAGTACACCTTTTCTTAGTATGACTTTTTTTAACCCTTTCACTTTCAAACTCCCTATATATTCTTACATATGTTTCTTATGAACAGCATATTGTTAGATTAAAAAAAAATCCAATCTGACAACCTTTGTATTTTAGGTAGAATATTTAATTCATTTATATGTGTCAATTATTAATTTGGGGGGCTTATAGCTATCATGTGTTTTTAATGTCTCTTTTTTCCTACAAGTTCTACTTCTCTTTCTATCCTTTCTTACCCTCTTTTGGATTGGTTTGTTGCTTTTTCCCATTTCCATTTTTAAAACATTTCTACTGGTTTAAGAACTCTCTCTTCTGTGAGTGGTTTCTCTAGAAATAGCAGCAAATAATAAAATCAAAGTTATCACTATGTTACTCTTCTTCTGAAAAAATATAAAAACCTTATAACTTCCTGAAGGATATGCTGCAACTTTTGTGCATTTTAATTGTATTGATTTTCTCTCAAGACCCTGCAAGTCTGTTATCAATGTTCCTTTATGTACTCAGTATGGCTAGGGCTTCCATCTGACCCAGTTTGACCAAAATGGTCTGGTTTCACATGGTGAACTGCTCACTCCCTGCCTTCCCGTGCGTCCCAACGCCCCACAACCAGAGCATCTGATGATGCTACAATCAGCACTGACTTCCACTCTAAATACCAGGTTAAGTCTATATATTTCACCTTTTTGGTTCTTTTTTAAACTTTTCATGTACTTTACTCCTTCTTGTTCCTTACCTTCCACCAGGACTAATTTTTCTTCTGCTAGAAGTGAAGATTTGTTGGTACTTAAGTCTCTCCATTTTTATTTGTCTGAAAATGACTTATCTCCCTTTATTATGGATACAAAACTTTATTGTATTTGTTTTTAAAAAATTTTTAAAGGAAAGTTGCAGGCAGGAATGAAGAGGAGGCAGGCAGGCAGGAAGAGAGAGGAGGAATAGTTGTTTACACTGGTTGTTTATCTCCACCACCAGACCCAGGACTCAAACTTAGGGGTGTGTGGCCTGCACTCCTTCAGAGGCAATTGACCTAACTACTCTCCACCAGTGCATGCCAATATAAAATTTTAAATGACAATTATATTCTGTCATCACATTGAAGATGTCGCACATTGTCTTTTGATTTCTGTTGATGCTAATGAATTGTAAGTGGTCTGTTAGTCCTTTAAAAATTATTTTTTTCTTTCTCACTTCTCTTAAGGTATTCTCTGTCTTTTGTATTCTGCAGTTTCACTGTGAGATATATATATATATATATATGTCTGTGCGTATAAAATATATGTAATATATATATATATATTTCTTTTTGAGATTCTTTGGATTTCTTGACCCTGTGGTTCATATTTTTTATTACTTCTGAACATTTTCAGCCATTATTTCTTCAACTATTGCCTCTACCTCATTCTCTTTCTTCTTTCCTTATGAGACTTTAATTAGATGTTTGGTAAATTCTTGATCATCTAAGTCTTTTTTCCCTCTTTCATATTTGCTCTCTTTGTTTCCCTATTCTGTATTGTGGAAATGTTTTTCAGGTCAGTCTTCCAATTTATTCATTCTCTTCACAGGTGATTGATTATTCTGGGAAATCTATCCATTGAGTTCTTTTTATTCCTAGAAGTTCCTTTTTTCCCCAAAATTGCTTGCTTTAAAATTTTTTGTATAGCTTCTTTTCCTCAAATATATTTTCTTGCATAGTTTATTTTTATTAAACATATTCAGGACCTGAAGTTCTTGCCAGTTTGTTCCAGCTCTCAAATCTCTCTCTCTCTCTCTCTCTCTCTCTCTCTCTCTCTCTCTCTCTCTCTCTCTCTCTCTCTCTCATTAACTTTCACCTATCATTTTTGGTCACATTTCATTTGTGGGATCTGGGATAAATTTGCTTCCTCTGTAGAGGTTCATTTTTGCCTTTGCCAGGCGTTCTGAGCATTACTGTTTCCTAGGATGACTCCTGTTACATTCTCTACTTGGGGTCATTAGACCACCCAAAGAGTGTGGACTTTTTGCAATGAAACGTGTCATGGACAGCTTGTGGTTTTAGTATTTTATGGTGATTCTTGGGACATGTGTCTGCATATTACTCTCTCTCTCTCTCATGCTGACACACACACACACACCTTATCCTCGGCAGTGCAGTTTAAGGCAGACTTGTCTTGCAGTCTCCAGGAGTGCAGGGGAGGTGTTTCTAAATTCATCCTTACTCTCTTGGCATAGCCTTTGGAGACTGATCACGTTTATACTGGAAGATGTCATATCAGAGTCCTCTTGGGTAGACTCGGGTCTTTGTCATCTTTTTTACAAGTTTTATGATTAAAGTTCAAGTTCGCCAGGCTCAATAGATGCCAGTGAAGAGCTGTTTTCTACCTAAATCTTGGGGCTCCACCTCATGCAAGCTCTGGACTAAGAATTCTTAACTTTTCTGCTAATCCCTTGGTGTTTTTAAGGAGTTAATTCCTAATCCAGAATTTTTCATTGTTTTTAGTAAATATATTGACTCACCGTGTTTCCAGAAATGGGAGTTGATTTTATAAAAAGAGAAAACACTTGTGTTTTATCATTCAATAGTCATTTAAACAGTACAACATTCAGTATCCAGGGAAAATCTGCTGTAGTTTCTGTGGATTGCAGGCTGTATGTTTGAAAAGTGCCTTTAACTTTTCAAATTGCTTTCATATGTATCTGTGGTTCTCAGTGGGGGTGGTACTGCCCTCCAGGGGATTTTTGCAAATTCGAAGGAATTGTTTTGGTTATCATTATGAATGGAGTCATTATGGGCATTTAGTGGGGAGCCAGGGGCACCAGACTGCTATGGCCTGTCCTGTCCAAAGGATAATTGTCCTGTGTCTTACGTGACTTTTGAATGTCCCCCTGGACATTGAGAAACTGGATGCCTGGTGAGATTTCAAAATTGGAGTTGTGTTTCTCATACCTTGTCTCTGTCATAAATAGGGAATTATTTTAACACTGTGCTTCTTAATTAGACCCAGACATTTGTAAAAATATCTTCTTTTTCATTTTCTCTACTTTGATAATCTTTAATTTGCCTTGGCACAGTATTCCTACTTCAATTGAGATTATATCCCTTTGTTTCTTATCAAATGCAAATGAAGTCCTGCTTGTTATCACTTATCCTAACTAACTCATTGTGGTGAACACCTGTACCTCTGCTCCGGCTTTTCTTAAGTTAGAAATCCAAACAAATATGTTCTAACTAGTTGCTATCATCTTACTGCTTCATTGTACTTTAAGGAGAATCATGCCAGATTAGACTACAAATTTCTATTTATTTCTCTATCCTTTAAATTATATCTTGGATACCATTTTGATTTTTTTGAGAAATTGTTATCTATGAATTTCAAATTAATATGGTGAAAGAAGCCGCTATAAAATGTTTCTTAATGAGGTTGGTCTTGGAGCGCCCTGATGGAGTAGCATTCAACACAGTCTACACACATCCCTAAGATTGCTGTTGGCATCCTGGGGTCCAGGGAAACCAACAGATGAACAACTAAACAAAATGAGTAAGAGTTCAAGGGTTGGTTTTGCTCCCTCTGTTCCTTTGCTCTTTTTAATCTTCACATTCCACCTATGAGTGAGATCTTCTGGCCTCTATCTTTCTTCTTTTGATTTATTTTACTTAGCATAATACCTTGTAATTCCATTCATGTTGATTCAAATGACAGGATTTCATCTCTGCTAAGGGCTATGTAGTATTCCATTGTATATATACCACATCTTCTTTAGCCATTCATTGGATCTTGGGCATTAGGTAGCTTCCAGTTCTTAGCTATTGTGAACAGGGCTGCAATACATCTCTGGGAATTAGTGTTTTCGTATCTTTTGGGTAAACATCCAGAAGTGGGATAGCAGGATCATGGAATTTCCATATTCAAATTTTTTGTAAGTCTCCATCCTGTTTTTCAGAGGGGTTATACCAATTTGCATTCCCACCAACAGTGTAAAACTGTTCCCTTTTCTCCACATCCTCACCAACATTTGTTGTTTGCAGACTTTTGGATAATAGCCAGTCTCTCAGGTATAAGGTTGTAATCAGGTGTAATCATTGTTTTGATTTGCATTGCATTGATAACCAGCAAGTAGGAACATCTTTTCATGTGCTTGTTGGCCATCTGTGTATACTCCTTGGAAAAATGTCTCTCCATTTCCTCCTCCCATTTTTGATTGGATTACCTGTTTTTCTGTTACTGAGTTTTATGAGTTCTTTGTATAGTTTGGGTATGAAATCCTTGTCAGAAATATGGCATGCAAATATCTTTTTCATAGTTAGTAGGTTGCCTTTTGGTTTTGGTAATGTTTTCTTTAACTGTGAAGAAGCTTTTAGGTTGATGTTGTCCCAGTTGTTTATTTTTCTTTTTGTTTCTCTTGATGCTGGAGTTGAGGCTCCAGAGACCTCTCAAAGGCTGATGGCATGGACTGTCTTTCCTGTGTTGTCTTCAAAGGATTTTATGGTTTCCAGTCTTATGTCCAAACCTCTAGTCCATTTTGAGTTAATTTTTGCGAATGATGTTAGAGAGTGGTCTAGCTTTATTCTTTTGGATATGGCTGTCCAGTCTCCCCAGCAGCATTTTTTGAAGAAACATTCCTTTCTTCATCATATGCTTTGGGCTCCTTTGTCATAGATTAACTGACTGTATATGAGTGTGTTAGTTTCTGGTGATTCAGTTCTATTCCACTGATCTGTGCCCGTTATTATTCCAGTACCAAACCATTTCGATCACTATAGCTTTGAAGTTTAGTTCATTGTCTAGGAGTGTATTCCCTTTGGATTCATTCTTTTTTTCTTATAATTGCTTTGGCTATTCATGGTCTTTTGTTGTTCCATTCAAATTTTAAGATTTTTTGTTCTATTTTTCTGGAAATAAACCCATGGGATTTTAGTAGTAATTGCATTAAACCTGTGTAGTGCTTTAGGTAAGATGACCATTTTAATGATGTTGGTTCTTCCCATACATGAGTAAGGGATGTTTTTCCGTCTCTTTTTATCCTTTCTATTTATTTTAAGAAGGTCTTGGAGTTTCATTGTACAGGTCTTTCACTTCCTTTATTAAGTATATTTCAAGACATTTGATTCATTTTACTTCTATTTTAAATGATGTGATTTTCTTTACTTCATTTTCTTCTAGCATGTGGCTTGTGTATAAAAACACAACAGATTTTTGTGCATTGATTTTGTAGTCTGCCACTTTACTGTACTCATTGATGAGTTCTAGTAGTTTTTTGACAGAGGCGTTACGGTTTTTAATTTTTATAATCATGTCATCTGCAAATAATGATAGTTTTGCTTCCTTCTTTCCAATTTGGATTCCTTTTCTTGCGTAATTGCTCTGGCTAAGACCTCCAGTACAATGTTAAATTGAAGTGGTGAGTGTGGACAGACTTGCCTTTTTCCTGACCTTAGAGGAAATGCTTTCGATTTGTCACCATTGACCACGATGATAACTGTGCATTTTTTGTATATAGCCTTTATTATTTAGAGGTATGTACCTTCTATTCCCATTCTATGGAAGTTTTTTTTTTTAAATTATAATAAATGGGTGTTGGATCTTGTCAAAAGACTTCTCTGCATCTGTTGATATGATCATGTAGCTTTTCCTTTGGCTCTTACTGATATGTTGTATTACATTAATGGATTTGTACATGTTGAACAGGTCTTGCCATCTCTGGGATAAATCTCACTTGGTCATGGTGAATGATATTCATGATGCATTGTTGCAATCAGTTGGGTAATATTTTCTTGAGAATATTTTCATCTAAGTTCATTAGCGAAATTGTAATTTTCTTTCTCGGTGATGGCTCTATCGGCTTTTGGTATCAGTGTGATGTTGGCCTCAAAAAAGTATTAGGGAGTGATCCCTGTTCTTCAATATTTTGGAAGACTTTGGGAAGAATAGGTATTTATTCTTCTATGAAGTTTTGGTAAAACTCATTAGAAAAGTCATCTGGTCCTGGGCCTTTATTTGAGGGACTTTTTAAATTTATTTTATTGTAGTAATTATTCTACACATTAAAATAATTTCCTATGTATAGATTCCCCATTTCTTAGATATATTTCAGCACACCATGCCCTCCACCAAATCACCAAGTGTTCTTCCCCAATGTCCAGTGGGATCCACCACCATTTGCCCCCTCCCCCATTCCCTATTGGTAACCTCAGTTCTGTTGCAAATGTTTCAGGGTTGGTTATGTTTCATCTGTTCCTTTGTTTTCTCTCTTCACATTCCACCTATGAATGAATTCATCTGGTGTCCATCTTTCTTCTTTTGACTTGTTTCACTTAGCATCATCCCCTCTAGATCCATCCATGTTGATTCAAATGACAGAGTTTCATCTCTGCTAAGGGCTGTGTAGTATTCCATTGTATGTATGTACCACACCTTCTTGATCCATTCATCTGAATTTGGGCACTTAGGTAATTTCCAATTCTTAGCTATTGTGAATAGGGCCGATACATCTCTGTGGATGGGTGTTTTGTATCTTTTGGGTAGATTCTCAGAAGTGGAATGACAGGATCATATGGGATTTCCATCTTCAGTTTTTTGAGGAATCTCCAAACTGTTCTCCATAGGGGTTTTACTAATTTGCACTCTCACCAACAGTGCAAAAGTGTTCCCTTTTCTCCACATGCTTACCAGCATTTGTTGTTTCCAGACTTTTGGATAATAGTCTTTCAGGTGTAAGGTGATATATCTCATTGTTGTTTTAATTTGCATTTCCCTCATAGCCAATGAGTAGGAACATAACTTCATGTGCCTGCTGGCCATCTGTATATCCTCTTCAGAAAAGTGTCTCCCCAATTCCTCCTTCCATTTTTTGATTGGATTGCCTGTTCTTTTGTTGTTGAGTTTTATGAGTTCTTTTTATCTTTTAGATAGTAAGCCTTTGTCGGAAATATAGAATGCAAATATCGTCTACCAGTTAGTAGGTTTCCTTTTGGATTTGGTGATGTTTTCGCCTGTTGTGAAGAAACTCCTTAGTTTGATGTAGTCCCAGTTGTTTAATTTTTCTTTTTATTTCCCTTGATGCTGGAGGTGAGTCCCCAAAGCCTTCTCTATGACTGATATCATGGAAAATCTTTCCTATGTTGTCTTCTAAGAACTCTATGTCTTCTGGTCTTATGCCCAAGTCTCTAATACATTTTGAGTTAATGTTTGTGAATGGTGTTACAGAGTGATCTAGCTTAATTCTTTTCCATGTGTCTGTCCAGTTTTCCCAACGCCATTTGTTGAAGAGACTTTCCTTTTTCCGTTGTATGATTTTGCCTCCTTTGTCATAGATTGACTGCATGTGAGTGGGTCGGTTTCTGATGATTAAATTCTATTTCACTGATCTGTGCCTCTGTTATTATTCCAGTACCATACTGTTTTGATCACTGTTGCTTTGTAATATAACTGAAAGTTTGGAAGTGTAATCACTCAAGATTCATTCTTTTCTCTAATGATTGCTTTGGCTATTCATGGTCTTTTGCTGTTCCATACAAATTTTAAGGTATTTTTTGTTCTATTTTCTGGAAATAAGCCTGTGTAGTGGGGATTGTATTAAACCTATATATCGCATTAGATAAGACGGCCATTTTAATGATATTGATTCTTCCCAGTCATGAGCAGGGCATGTCTTTCCATTTCTTTGTGTACTCCTCTATTTCTTTTAAGAAGGACTTGCAGATTTCATTGTACAGATCTTTTACTTCTTTTGTTAGGTATATGCCCAGGTATTTCATTCATTTAACTTCTATCTTAAATTATGTGATCTTCATGATTTTGTTTTCTTCCAGCATGTTGTTTGCATATAAAAATGCAACAGATTTTTGTGCATTGATTTTGTAGCTTGCCACTTTACTGTATTCATCAATGAGTTCTAAAAGTTTTTGATAGAGTTTTTGGGATTTTCAATATATATAATCATGTCATCTGCAAATAATGAGAGTTTTACTTCCTTCTTCCCCATTTGAAATGCCATCTGCTCTTGGGCTTTTATTTTGGGGGAGGCCCTTGATTACTTCAATTTCTTTGCTTGTGATTATTTTGTTCAGGTTTTCCAATTCTTCTGGGTTCAGTCTTGGTAGACTATATTTTCTAGAAATATGACCATGTCCTCAAGGTTGTCCATTTTGGTGGTATAGAGCTGTTCATAGTAGTCCCTTATGATGTTTCAAATTTCTGTGGTATCTGTTGTAACTTCTCTCCTTTCATTTATGATTCTAGTTATGATCGTTTTCTCCCTTTTTTTCTCTGTGAGTCTAGCCAATGGCTTGTCAATTTTATTTATTTTTTTCAAAGAACAACTTTTGGTATTATTGATTTTTGGGATTGTCTTTTTGTTTTCTTGTTTATTTCTGCTCGAATTTTGATTATTTCTTTTCTTCTGCTGATTTTTGGCTTTAATTGTTCTTCTTTCTCTAGTTGTTTCAAATGTAGAGTTAAGTTGTTTATTTGTGATTTTTCTTGTTTCTTAAGATAGGTCTGGATTGCGATGAACTTTCCCCTTAGTACCACTTTTGCTTCATACCATAGATTCTGGTAGTGCGTGTCCTCATTCTCATTTGTCTCTAAGTAATTTTTAAGTTCCTCTTTGATTTCCTCTTATACCCAAGAGGTAAATCCTTCAGGAGCATAACGTTGAGTTTCCAATTGGGTTGGAGTCTTCCAGCTTCCTTTTCGTGGTTGATTTCCAGTTTTAGGCCGTTTGGGCAGAGAAGATACTTGGTATGACTTCTATCTTTGTAAATTCATTGAGAGATGTTTTGTGTCCTAGCATGTGATCTATCCTTGAAAATGTTCCATGAACCCTTAAGAAGAAAGTGAAATCTGTAGTCGATGGGTAAAGTTATTGGTATATGTCTTAGACCTATCTGTTTCAGATGATCATTTAAAGTGGTTGTTTCCCTGTTAATTTTCTGCCTGGTTAATCTGTCCACTGTTGTAAGTGGGGTGCTGAAGTTCCTCACTATTATTGTGTTACTGCCAATGTCTCTCCTCAGGTCTAATAATACTTGCTTGATATATTTTGATGCTCTTTCTTTTGGTGTATATATGTTAAGAAGTGTTATGTCTTCCTGCTGTATTGATCCTTTAATAATTATATAGTGTCCATCTCTGTCTTTTGTTATGCTTTTAGATGGAAGTCTGTTTTATCTGATATGAATATAGTTGTTCCTGCTCTTTTTAGGTTGCCATTCAACTGTAAGATTGTCTTCCACCCATTGACTTTCAGTCTTTGTTTATCTTTTGGAAGAACATGGGTTTCCTGAATGCAGCAGAAAGTTGGGTTATTCTTTTTAATCCATTCAGCCACTCTGCATCATTTGACTGATGAGTTCAGTCCATTAAGGTTTAGGGTGATTATTGATATGTAGCTGCTTATTGTCATTTTATAATTTGTCTTTTTTATGTTGCTCCAGATGATGACTTTGTTCTCTTTCTCTTTTTAGGTTGGATGGGTATAATTATGTTCTGAATGATTTCGCCTTTTGTTTTCTTCTTCTCCTTCTCTTTAGGGATGTATTTTGAGATTACCCTGAAGTTAGCATTCACAGTTCTATGTTTACTACCTAATTTTATTTGAAAGCATATTAGTCTTCCGCTCATTCTAACTATCGACATTTTTGTTCTCTTCCTCTCTACTTTTAATATTTGCTATCATACTGTTTTTCTGTGTGATTTCTTTATAGAGCATCCTTTAATATTTTTTTGCAAAGCTATTTTGTGATGATAAACTCCTTTAACTTTTGCTTGTCAGAAAAATTCTTTATCATTTCTTCAGTTCTGAATGTTACTCTTGCCAGGTATAATATCCTAGGTTGAAATCCTTTTCTTTCAGCACTTTGAATATATTATGCCATTCCTTTCTGGCTTGTAGAGTTTCATTTGAGAAGTCTGCTGGCAATCTTATGGGGGCTCCTCTGTATGTGACACATTTTTCTCTGGCTACTTTTAATAGTCTTCCTCTTGTATTTTTGACATTTTTATGATGATGCATCTAGGTATATTTCTATTTGGGTTTCTTTTATTAGGAACTCTTTAAGATTAATGGATCTAGAGGCTTGCTTCATTCTTCAAATTGGGGAAGTTTTCATCTATTATTTCTTCAAATATGATTTCTGCCCCCTTTTCTCTCTCTTCCTCTGGGACCCCTCTGCAGCGAATATTGTTCCTTTTGATGTTATCCAGAGGACTCAAATGCTGTCTTCGATTCTTTGAATTTGTTTTTATCTCTTTGTTGGTTTTCTTGATTGAGTTCCTCTGTCCTGTCTTCCAGGTCACTGAATCTATTGGAAGATTCATCCATTCTATTGTTGAGTCCCTCTACTGAGTTCTTTATTTCAGCCATAGTGTCTCTTTTCTGTTTGATGTCTTGGTTTAATTCTTCTCTTTGCTTCCTGACATTTTCATTTGCTGCCTCTACTGATTTCTGGATTCCCATGAGTATGTTAATCGCTGTTACCCTAAATTCCTCTTCAAGTAATTTACATATATCTGCTGTATTCAGATTTTCCCCTGGGTTTTTTTAATTGGAGCCATCATTTCACGTATATTTCTCTGTGCCTTTGTTCTATTCGACATTGTTTATATTTCTGAGGATTTGGTGTCCCTGACATTGCGTAGGTTTGACTTGCCCAGGATTGGCAATCAGGCTGCAGCTTTGCCTCTACCCACAAGGTGGTGCTAGTGGACAGCATTGAAGCTTGGGACTGTCTTCCCACTGTAACCCAGGGGGTGGAGCACCCATTGGGCAGGATTACTGGTCGGTGGATATGCAGTGGGCGGGATTTCCACTCAGTGGACCCCAGGCTCTGGTGTGAAATGGTGGCGGGAGGGGTTTGATTTGCCTGATTTCCAGTTCTGGTTGTAACCAGAGCAATTTTACCATGTGGGAACCAGCTCAGCTCCTGGTAAGCTGGCTCTCCTTTCACCCTCTCCCAAATTGGCCCTCCGTGGCTCTGCATCACAGCCCCACTGGGCCCTCCTCTCGCTGCCTCTGCTGCTGCTCCCAAAATCCCTAGCCTCTGCCCCACTGCCTCTACGGAGACGCCCAATCTCTGTCCCAAATCCAAGTCTGCGGCTTAGCTCAAAATCATGCTGGGTGTCCTCACCCACCATTAGTCTTCAGCTGTTCTGTCTCTGGCTGAAGTGCCGGTTGTTTCTTGACGTTTGTCTCAAGAAAATAGGTGATTCTTGTTTTCCCAGTGTCTGTGGGGAGCGACCCGAAAGTGTGTCCTATTGAGTCACCATCTGGAAGTTGATCCTGTTTTTTCTTTTTAAAGGAAAGGTACAGGCACTAATGAAGGCGAACAGAGGCAGGCAGGCAGAGACATGGGGAAGAAGCACTTTATTGTTATTTAGTGTTTTATCCTCTTTTTTCTTCCCAGCCCTCAGGCATGAACCCGGGTCCCTGGAATGTATGGACTCTGCCCGGTCGAAGGCTGTTGTCCAAAGTGCTACTTCACCAGGTCATGCCACTTCATGTTCATCTTCATAGCTGGTTTCTCTTTATTTCTTAGCATTTAAAATTTAAACATTTAAAACAAATGTTTCCAGGGCAGTTTCTTTGGGCATATGTATTGAATATGAGAGGCAAGCTTTGTGCTCTCATGGATTTTATGTGCTCATGGTGGGAGGAGCAAGCAGTTAGCCAGGAAAAAAATTAGCACAATGATTTCAGAAAGTGAGGAGTGCTTAGAAGAAGATAAAATGTGATAGTGTGCTAGAAAATGATTGAGGATAGGTGGAGAATATTTAAATTTTGGTCTTTCTGCCTAACATGTAGCTTCTGTGCTGTTAGGAAGTCCATCCTCCTTCATGGAAAGCCCTAAATAGACAGCAATGGAGGCCTTCAGCTGAACTCCCAGTGGGACAATAAGTCAATGAAGTAGAATGTGATGGGTGTGTGTGCAGGGGGACGGGGGGTTCATTTTATAGAGCTTTGTCAGAAAAGACATTTTTAAGGTAGTGGTATTTGAACTAAGGTCAAATATTTGAACTACTTTGGAAAGTAGTAAGGAGATATCTAGCCAGTGAGTGGAGGAAGAACATTCCAGGAAGAAGGAGCAGCATATGCAAAGGGCCTGAGGTGGGAACTAATTCATTTTGTCTGAGAAATGACAGGAGATGGTGGCAGGAAATGGGTCAATCACAATCAGAATATGGATGGTTTCAGGCTATACCTCAAGGGTTGAGAGTAGTGGGAAGTTGTTGTGGGGATCTGATTTGAGTCTCATAAAGACCTCTCTGGTTACATGGAGGGTAGCATGTTCTGGGGAGTCCCTGGAGGCATTTTAGGAAGAGCAAGTTAGAGGACAAGTGAACTCCCTTGGTAAAAATTCAACTTTCGGTGTACCCTGGTGCAGTAGGGGTTGGGTGCAGTCCACATACCTCTCAAGGTGAACAACTAAATAAAATAATAAATGCTTCTTTCTCCTCTCTTCTTCCCACCTCTGCTTGCCTTGATTCCTGTCTGCATCTTTGCTTTTGAAAAAAAATCAACTTACAGAAGAAGGCAACATAAACAGATACAGGGATATGGTATAATTGGGGAGACTCAAGTCCAGGGAAGTCAAATGACTTGAGTGACTGTACAGGACAGATGCAGAAGTCCATGAGGTGCTCCCAGGGCAGATCAAGGAGATTGAGGGGATGTGTAGCTCACAACATTTAATTTAATTCCCCCTATTTGGTTTCAGGCACCAGTTTGGTAAGAGGAGAATTCAACCATCTGTAAGTAATCCAAATGTCTTACTCAACTGCCTACCACCCACCCCTAGCCCTCATTAAAAAAAAAAAAGCAAGACGAGAGGAAAAGAAGCCAACCCTAAAGCTTGTATGCCTGCATTCTCCACAATCATTTCTCTGTATTACCGCTCTTGTCAGCTTACACTCTACATGAATAACTAATCAACCAAACACAAACCCACTGATGAAAAAATGCATGTTGGATCTAGAATGTGAGCAGAGTAAAGACTAATATTAATTTCACTGGTAAATAACAAAACAGGAGAGAACACGAGGTGTGTTCAGGCAAGGATTGTGTTTCCAATCACTTCTGGCAAAGAAACCTTCCTAAGAAACGAGGGAAGGAGAAGGCCAGGGCGAGGTTGACCATATCTGACGTGCGCTAACACAGTTCTTTCTCTCTCGGGCCTTCCTATGTGTGTAAGAAACATCATTCCTGTCAACCAACTGGCCATTTTAACCACTGTGCCTGCCATGAGCAAATTCAGGTACATAATCTTTCACGATTCCCCTGATGAATGCTTAACTCATCAACCAGTATCAAGGTGGGCTTCAACGAAGTCCTAGGCTGTTGAATGTCAGTGGTGTGCGCCACCATGCTGGGAGGAAAGCGTGTTCCACACATGCAGCCTTCATGAACTTCCTAAGTGAAGCCCGTCTCTGCCTCTGTCCATTCCTGAAATGTATTTCTTGACCACTGAGCAGAATGAGCTCCTTACCTCCACATCCAGGGAGTGGTCTGGTAATGTTTCAACTTTTCTCTTCCTCCTCCTGAACTTCATGGTGTCATTTGACACCAGTGAGATCCTTTCCGTGGTCTTTAGTGACTCTGAACTTGCCTGGTTCTCATCTTTCCTCACTCACGGCGTCTCCTCCCTGACTGCCAATGTTTCTTTTTCCTCCTTCTGCACTTGCAAGTACCTATTCCACAAAGATTCCATTATTCTCTTTCCCTGTAAGAAATTCATTGACTCTCACTTCAAATCAGTGCTTGCAGTTCTCATCACCTGTTATGTTACAGGTACGTTTCACGGGCTTGTCTATCCAGCTAGACTCCAGGCTACTCTGGGTGTCCCAGTCCCTGGCACAGAGCTGGGCACTCAAAAGATGCCCAAACAGTCTAACTGAGCAGACTCTGTCCTTCAAACTACACTCTCAGGTAGGCTGGGTAGAGAGCATAATTCCACAGGAGGGACGGCCCCTCAGCTCAGAGAGCTTAAGTCAACAGTGAAAACATGATTCTGGTACCAGCTCCTGAAGAGTCTGTGTCTTCAGTGCAATAATCATTCTGCACAATATTGCCAGTTGTAACAAGACTGTCAAGCTAATCTCTGTGCTGTCTAAATACTGGCATCCGATCCTTTTCATGCTCTTCTGAACAGGCTTGAATTTTCCATTGCCTCTCTTAAAATATAGCCCGCAGGACCGAGCATAAAACTGCATGTGGCCTGACCCGCCAGCATGCGCTGGGATTATTGCTTCCCTCCTTCCACACTCTGCCGTTCTATTAATAGAGTCTAAGATTGCATTAGGGTTCTCAACAGCCTCCTTGCACTGCAAGTTCGCATCAAGCTTGTGATCAGCTAACCCCCCGGGTCTTCCTCCTGAATGCCTTCTGTCAAACCAGTCCTCCTCACCAGCCACTTGGGCAAGATTTTTTGAATGCTCATGATTATCGATGACCCAGACTAGAAGATACAAAACCAGGTCTCGCCCTCCTCTCTCATCTGCATCTGCTGAGTGGGTGATGGGTCTGGGAGGCCTGTTTGGATCTCAGAGGTGTGGCCAGCCACTGGCGAAGGGCACTTTTGCATCATCAGAGCAACACAGCGAGAGGACAGTGCCACGATTAATTTTCTGGTTCACTTCAAATTATTCTTAGGTTCATTCCTTCTCTTGGTTTATGGTCCTTCCTTCATCCTGTTCTAATCCTGTGTTTATACGCAGAGCCTCTTGTCCCTCCCACCCATGGGCACTGCCACACTTTTATTTCTTATGCCCTCTCCAAGCAGCATTATTTTTAGCATGAGTGTCTTACTCAGCAATTTGCTCTCCAGTCTGTCCTCTATTGTCCTCACATCTAATCTTTTCTTCCCTCGGTCTGTGTGTCAATATCATGTTTGGCTAAATAGATTTGATTGTGACCTATTTGAATCCTCCTTCAGAGATTACAGTGCGTTCTCCTCTCCTGCCTTGCCTTTAATTAGCTTTTCAGCCACTTGGAATTAGCTGATCGGTAATTGCAGAAATTGCAGTGTGGGCTATTGTGGTGGGTCCTGGCTTCAACTCCAGGAAAGTTCTGGACTTGGGGGTGGGGAGGGTGAGTCTACGCATTTCACTGGCTGAAATCTGTGATCTGGGCTGGAAGAGAGGGCCAGTTCTTGCCTGCTCCTTAGAGGGAACTAAAATGCTTGGGCACCAGTGGGCGTTCCCTCCACTCACCAGAAGAGGGCGTCATACTCACGGGCGTCCAAAGTTGGAATCGCCCCCACAGAAAGACATCTTGTCTGTGGGTCTCCTGAAGACCAGAGATGACAGCATGACAGTCGTGCTCCTTATTGCTGCTTTGGCCACCTTCAGGACTGTGTACGTGGTAAAAAAAAGCAAAGAATTTTGAACAAGCAGACAACATTTCTTCAGACGAATGGGTGGGTCTGTGAGTCTGGTGTGAGAGCTTGTGGCTGGCAAAGGGGCGCGTCTGACGGGGCTCTGAGAGGGCAGGCCGTGGGGAAACGACCAGAAGAACGCTCGGCGTTCACGGACTCGAAGAAAGTATGAGGGGGCCTGGGTGGAGGGGCCCTGCTTATTTCCAGCTGTGACACTGAGATTTCTGTTTGGCACAGCAGGTCCCAGTGGGGCTGAGGCAAGTTTCCTGGTGGGTGTAGAGGTGTCGGGGAAGGCGGCAGTGGCACCGTGTCAACCATTTCCAGGTGGAGTTAAAAGACAGTCATTTTCTTCTGGGGGCCCCGGCACCTTTCATCAAGACTATGTTGGTAGTTGATTAAAAACGAAGAAATGGAAGATTAAGCCCGAGAGGCCTGAGGAGAAAATGGCTTCCAGGTGACGAGGACCGACGGTGCTTGGGCTCCGCACAGCGTGGAGTGTTGGCGTAGCCCACTGCTCTCCCACCCACCCGGGCAGCGCTGGGCGACGGCCAGGCCTAGGTAAGGAAGGACTCCATAACTGCCAAGCAGTGAAGACATTTAATAAAATATTTACCTACATGCATAAAAGTAATGATGACAGTATGACAAACAGCAGTCCACCAGCTTGAAGGCACAGGGAGAGCAGCTCTGGGATGTTTTTAATGAGAAGGGAACTTTGTTTAATTCCCGAGGCTTACCTCTCGTGCCTCCCATACCCACGCTCGTGTAAGAGGAGGGGCCTAACAGGACGGTGTAGGGTGTCCCCTAAGTTATCACCCTGAAGGGGCTGGGGTCGGTTTTGCTCACAACTGCTGGCAACCTCTGGCCACTCCGGGGGTTGACAGTTTTCTGATCCCTGTCCCCACCATACCTGGGAGGATCCTGGGCTGTGGTCACTGGATAAACGGTATTAATCAGGAGTCTGACCTGTTCTTATTTAGCTAGATTTGCAAGCAGAATTTTGTCCTGGTTGGATGTGACAATTCCGAGTTGGAGATTCGGAGCAAGAAAGGGAGAGGGAATGAAAGGGAGCCAAAGTCTTCAACTACATACGAGGTTTCCAGCTGTGTCGAGTGTGAAGTATGGAAAAGGAAAAAAGAAAACATTTGATTAAACACCCGGCCCCCTCCATTTGAGGGGCTTTTGATGATCTCTTCCCAAGTTTGAAAAAGAAAGATAAATACTCCCCATTATTTAAATAAAATAGAACTCTGTCTAAATATATCAAATATTAGGAGTAAAAAAATTACACCTAAAGATATTTCCATGTTAGATCAGTATGGTGTTTGATTTTCCTTTCAGTCTCACACAGTTGTGTTTTCTTAATGCTTTTATTTTTTCCAGATATTTTATACCTCCAGATGTAACTGTTAGAAAGATACTACCCTGGCTTTTATCTATTACACAGCTCTAGAAGGAGAACCTACCTAGGATCTGCATTCACATGCTTATTTTCGCTTTCTTGGAAGGGAGCAAACTCACCCTGAGTTTAAAAGCATCTTCCTAAGTCCTGCTTCTTGAGGAAAGAGACTCTTAACTTAAGGGAAACAAAAAATCCATTTGTCTTAGACATGGAATTTATTCTTGCTAAAGTTTTCATGAATAAAAATTCATTTTACTAAATATTACCTGGTAAAAAGATGGTTTTATGGTGCACAGTCTGCCGTATTTGTTCTTAAGAGTAAGGCTTGTGAGACTACGGGAGACAGATAAAGTGAACAGACTGTTTAATCAGGGAGTTGCTTGGCGAGGCAGTGAAATGCAATACCAAAAAGTAAACAAAGAGCATTGTGTGAAAAAGAGCAAGCTGAAATTAATCTTGCTCTTCCAATTTGAAAACATGTTCATGGTTGTTAGCAGCCTAGTCAAGACATTTAAATCATATATATATTTTTATATCTTGACAGTGACCTTTTATAAGTGTGCGCTGGGGATAAGAAGATGAGCAAAGCGATGCTCCAGAAAGAGCATTTTAGGTAATTGAACATGAAATGTGTTGCAATCTGATAACATTAATAATACGCACTTGCTACTTTATATCTAATATGCAGTTCATTTGACCAGGGTCTAACTAAAGCGCTCTCTAAATGTTAGCATATGAATCCTGTTCAAACCCTTAAAGGAAGCAGTTCTTAGTGCATTTTGAAGCGTCTCTGTATTAGTCATTTAGTCTGTGTAACAAATTATTCCCAAACTCAGTAGCTTCAGACAACAAGTACTTATCATTCCCACCAGCTCTGAGGGGCAGGAAGGCAGGATGGTTTAGTTGGGAAGTTTAGACTCAAGGTCTCTCGTGAGGTTGTAGTCAAGACATGGGCCGGGGTGGCTGTCATCTGAAGTCTAGATTGGGGTTGGCAAATCTTCGCTTCAAGTGTCTATTCCTTGAAAGCAGTTTAGGTTGTGGACAGCAAACCCCATTTCTTCTCCGCGTTGCCCTCTCCACGTGGCCACTTGAACGTTTCGTGGTGTGTCCACTGCTTCCCTCAGAGCAAGAGAGGCGCTGCAAGGCCTTTTGTGGCCTAGCCTTAAATTCACCCACTAGCATTTGTACCACATTCTGTTCACTAGAAGGCGATATTAAACAATGGGTAGACATGTTTTAAAACTACCATAATCCTCTATTTACAGATGGAGGCAGCTGAGCTGATGATGATTTATCAGCTCAAGGTGACTGAGTCACTGCTAGACAGACTCTACACTCAAGGAAGCAGACCGTTTTGTCCCGCCTCTGCTGTGCGTCCCCACACCAACCCCACATTTCTGAAGTTACTGCACTCCAATCTCAAATCTGCCTCTTTAAAATGACCACGGTCTTCTAAAAGCAGCAGGAGGTTTCATGTGTGAAAATGGATGAAATGGACACTAAACTGGAAGGTAGGAGTCGAATTTCCTCTTACTCAGCTTGGTGACCTTGAGAAAAAAACACCTCTCAGGAAGGTTTCCTCCTTGGTAAAACAAGATGGGCTAACTGAGTGGTTTCCAAACTTGATTGCCCGTCACAGTCCTCTAGGCAATGAAAAACTCATGGGTCTCAGTTTAAATCTGCCAGATCACAATCTCCAGAAATCTGTATAATTAAATAGCTTCCTGAGAGTCTGATGGACTACTGGACTGGAGTATTTCTCATGTTCCAGCTCTAACATTATTTGAACGCTTCCCGCCTGACTGGATGTGCCATGTACACCCCTGGTTCTTGACCCTCAGTACAATCATCAGAGGAATTTAGAAAAAAAGATGCCTGGGCAAAATAAACCAGACATTCTAGGGTGGAGCCCAGGGAACATTATGGTTTGTTTTCATCAGTTTGTTTTAAAATAATCGTGGTTCAACTGTGGCTGCACATTAGATGCACTTGGGACATTTTAAAAAAGACCACGGCCCAGACTGTACCTAAAAATTTAGGTGTTTTTTTTTTTTTTTTTTTTTTTAAGAGGAAGGCAGGCAGGCAGGAAGATAGGAGGAAGAAAGAACTTTTATTTATTTAGTTGTTCATTTTAGTTGTTCCCCAGTCTCAGGCACAGAACCCAGGTTCTTAGACTTTATGCGGACTTCTTTCCGGGCATGGGCTTAACACTCGAGCCACCAGGGCACGGCCAGCAAGAGAATTTTATAAATTCCTGACTGATGATCATACAGTGGGATTAACCTATGTTGCCTCATTTGAGATACTTCCAATATTGCCTCACCCATAGAAGAATATTCAGAAGATAAACTGAAATCTCAGATACCACAGTACTCTAAGAAAAAATATACTTAACAAGATATTAAAGATGTGAAATGGAAGATAGTGAAATTAAGTGGAAGTGGGTTTTATTTCTGACAATATGGCAGACTAAATAACTTGAACAACCACTCACTATAAACCATCTACAAATACTGGTCAAAATGTCATAAACTCCCATTGAAATGAGCTCATGGGACAGTAAGGAAAGGTCCCCAGCACCAGAAGCCAGAGGGAGATGACAGTGCAATGAGCAAGTAAGTGGAGGTGGAGCTGGTCTTAGGCAGGTTTGTTGGTCTTGCGAGTCTGAAGTTTGAACATCTAAATATGATTTGAGCCTATTAAAAATGGGGGGATAGAATCAAGCTCTGCACATAAACCCTCAAAATGATGAATCATTACAGGAGGAATTCACTGGACAAAAGCCTTCTCAATTGCACAGAAAAAAAAGAAAATTTGTCTGGTCATGAGTTGAAAGTGGATAAAAAGTCCTCACTGAGAATTTAGGACTACAGGCCAGTCTTTGTGTCATCTGGGGGTTGGAATTTTCCTTACCTATATGGTCTAGGAACTCCAAAGCTGAAAAATGAAGATAAAAACAGACTCAACACCAAACTACAAAACATGGATGCCATCCACCAGGAGCCAGAGACAGTAGATACAAGAGTCCAACAATCTCAGATAACACAACTTCTATAAGCAAGTTTAAAGTTATTAAAAATAAAAAAGAACATTTGGAACGGAAAATAACATAACACTATAAAAAGGTTGGGGGGAGAGCAGATTTGAAACAGAACTAAACAGAACTTTCAGAAATGACACATACAGCCACTGAGTAAAAAGCTTGGTGGGTGAATTACACAGTAGATTAGATATAGCTGAAGAAAAGTCCACAAATGAATCTGAGGAAATTGCTCCAGAAACAGCATGGAGAGATAAAGTGAAGGAAAGTCTGAGAGAAAGCTTAAGAGTATGTTGAATAGAAGGATAATGTGTGGAATACACTTACTATGAGTACCAGAAGGAAAACAGAGTATGTGAAAGCGACAGATTTATGTAGATGATGGCTGAAAGCTTTCCATTTAATTAAAAAATAATAATCCCGAGACTTTGAATGAATCAGGTGAATAAAAAAGAGGTTTACACCTGAACACAGCATAGTAAGTTTGCAGGAAGCCAAGGCAAAAAGAAAAATCTTAAAACCAGAAAGAAAAGAAAGATTCCCTAAGGAATCACATTTAGAGTGACAGCGAAGGTACCAACAACAAACAAAGCAGACATAATAACATATTCAAAAAAGTGCTGACAGCAAAATAACCTTCAATTTAGGATTCTATACCCAGACAAGTCATCATTTAAGAAGAAGAGTGAAATAAGACAATGTCAAATTAATGGAGTGTTCAGTCACAGAACCTTCCTGAGAGAACTACTAAAGGATGTGTTTCAAGGAAAACGTTGGTGCCTAGAAAAAAGAAATAGGATGCTAGAAACAAAGGTGAATAAATTGGTCAACAAAGGCAAATCAAAATGATAACACAGAACTAAAGGACAACGGTGATTAAATTTACAGGTAAAGAAACCTGGTTAGCAACAATAACAAGTAAAGGACATACTGGTTTTTTCTACCTGGTTAGCAACAATAACAAGTAAAGGACATACTTAGAGTTGAATAGTTCTTACCTTATTGTATAGTTGCTGGGGGCGCGTGGGGTGGGTCAACTGTACATCTTGCTAAAGGAAGAGAAATAGAAGTGACAACTTCTAATTAGCAAATTAGCGAAAGAAGAAAAGGGAACTTCAGCTCAATAGAAGAGAAGAAAGGAAGTAAACAAAACCATAGGGAAAGCAGAATAAATAAAAGGTGCAAATGAGACTGAGGACACAGATTTCAAAGTGCCAGAAACCAGCAGATTAACAGACTCTCTTATATTACTAGTGGGAGTACTAACTGGAATAGCAATTTGGAAAACAGTTTGATATTATCTTGTCAAGTTTTATATTCACTTATATTATGATCCAGTATTCACAAAGAGAAATTCTTGCTCACATACAAATTAATTATTTAAGCCATCAGAAGACAAGAATGTTCATTACAGCACTCCTCACAGCAGAAAAAAAAGGGACCTCAAAGGCCTATGACTGGAGAATGGAAAAACGAAATGGTGGCATTCTGACAATGCAATATTATACAACTATGGCACACGACTGAGAAAAAAGAAAAGAAGCATTATGCAATAATATTTTAGAATGAAAGAATGGACATTAAGGGTAGATGTCACAGAGATGAAAATGAAGTATGAGAAAACTATGAATAACACTTTGCTAATCAATTTGAAAACCTAGAGGGTCTGGATAATTTCCTTGAAAAAGATAATATGTGAAAATTGACTCAAAAAGAAGAAAAATCCTAAAGAGATCCAAAGCCATTATAGATATGGACCCAGTAGTTAAAATTCAACCTAGGGAGCACCCTGGTGGAGCAGCTTTTAGGTCAATGGAGAACAGGTCACATACCTCTGGGTTCGATTCCCAGTCTGGGGGAAACAACCAATGTCAACAACTAAATAGGGATACAATGAATGCTTCTTCCTTCTCTCTCCTCCTTCCTGCCTGCTTGCCTTCATTCCTTTCTGCACCTTTCTTTAAAAAAAAAATCAACCTAGGAGGCATGCCTGGTGGAGTAGTGGTTTGGTCAACTGCCTTTGGCTGAAGTGCAGTCCACGTAATTCCAAGGACCCAGGTTTGTTTCCCAGGGCTGGGTAGAACAACCAAGATGTATAACTTAAATAAAACAAAATAAAATATTTCTTCCTCTTCTCTCTTCCTGCTGTCTACTAGACTTCATTCTTACCTGTACCTCAAAAAAAAAAAAATCAACCTTGGAAATGTCTGTCCCAGACCCAGACATTTTACCTGCAAGTTCTACTAAACAGTAAATGAACATGTAATTCCAATTTTATACACACAGTTCCAGAAAACAGAAAAAGGAACATTTACCAGTTCATATTATGAGACCAGTATAACCAGACAGAGGCAGCAGGATTAGGGAAAAACTATAGGCAACTGAACTTACAGACATGGGCACAAAACACAACCCTATACTATAATTAGCTGGTGGACATGCATTCATTCATTCATTCATCTTTTCATTTGTTCAACAAATATTTAAGTATCCACCATGCAGCAATAGGCATTGTGCTAACACATGCAGAGCAGAAATGGACAGGAGCTAATGATTTGGTGGAGATCCACAATAAAGCAAATGAGCACACAGGGTAGGTACACAGAGGACATTCTGGCCCAGCAACAGTGCATACCAAGGGGCATTCGACCCGTTCAGAGAGGTCAGGGAAAGCTTTCCAGGCATGTTAAGTGGAGTAAGAATGGGCATTTAGGGAGAAGAGCATTTAGAAGGCTCTTGCAGGGGCTCGAATGGGAGATCTGAGCTGCAGTAGCAGAATATATGAATTTGAGAGATTTTAGAAGTGAAACCACAGACCCTCTTGTTGGAAAGCATCAACTTGTCTCTAAGATCGCTGGGGTTCTGTTTTCCGATAAAATCTTCAAAAGAACTTTAGATTTAGGGTAAAATTGGGCATGTGATTTTGGATATGTGGCGCTTGGGATACCGTTAGGAAGGCTAAATGGAGATGTTGGAAAGGAAACTAGTAACTAAAGCCTGGAGCTCTGTAGTGGTATTTAAACCCATCCTGTGGAAGAGCTTACCCAGGGAGGCTGTGTAGCTAGGAGAGAGAAGGAATACCAATATTTAGAGGGAAGGCAGAGAAGGAGTTGGCCCAGAGACAGAAGAAAAGGTGAAAAAAGTAGGAGGTAAACCAGGAGAACGTGACCATCAAATGATACCAAATGCAAGTGACAAGAAGGGAGTGTCCAACAGCCTCCAGGGGTGTAGGGACTTTAAAGAGGGTGGAAGACAGACTGTGGAATTGTCCCGACCCAGGGACCTGGAGAAGTGCATGATGATGAGCTATTACCAATAACTGCAGAGAGGCAACACGGGGGATACGCTCTTGCATCTTGGTCACGGCGGTGGTTACTCCACTCTGTGCATTGGTCAAAATTTATTATAGACGGAGAAAAATATTAACTGCTCACTAATGAAGAAGTAATGAAGAAGTAAAAATAACAGTCATGTAGACTGAAGATCAGTGCACTTTCAGCCACTGACTTTGTAATTGCAGCGCTAGCTCCTCTCAGAGTTTTAATTCAGTTTCAGTATCAGCCAGTGTGGGTCTCCAACAGGTAACAAGGGCACGCCACTCCTGCCTTGTGAAGGACAGAATAAATATGCACCCAGCAGAGCCAAAGGGCATTTAACTGCTGGCCAGAGCCCACTTTAACAATCGACTGATGGGGTGGGGTGTAACCTGCTGAGCTTGGCTCCTCTGGGACCCTGACTTAAAATGAAAGGTTTGGATCAGGAAAGGCCTTTCAAACTCTAATGGTCTGCGTTTCTAGTGTAAAAATTCAAAACACAATCCAATTAGCTCTATTGCCTGCATTTTGGTATTGGGAATACTCATAATAAACAATTACCATAACAACACCTGGGTCTTCACACCAGACCCCACATGATTTCGGGCAGCAGCACGGAGTGATGGTTTGTGGTTTAAATCTTTAAAGTGCCTTCCTCAAATCAAATTACATAATGATCGATAAAATGACAAATACATAGGTTTGCAATTGAAAAAGAAACTTTGATATCTGTTCACGCCCATCTCTCCCCTCAACCTATTAATCCTATCAGGAAGGAATTATTCCAGTTTCTGAGACGGGGAGATTAAGAGTCTGGTCACCCAAGGCTTTACTGGTGTTGGAATTTTCCAACTATTTCACTTTTCTAAGACTCATAATTGATTTGGTATATTTGGTATTGGGTATTCATTGTGTCCTAATCCTACAAAAATTAAAAGTTTGTTAATTGGTCATCAATTCATGCTTCACATTCATCTGAGTATTTTATGAACCACAGCTTTATGTTGTCCCTTATGCCATATTAACTCAATTTATTGCAATAATTTAAAACAATAAGGATAATTTCATCCTTATTGTTTTAAATACCCCATAAATTGAATGCAGCCTGAATGTGGCTAGCCTGGAATCTGCTGGGGAAGTCGTGAAGCCTTTAGGAAGCTACAAACATAATCTTCTTGGAGTTTTCATTTTGAGAAGGAATGAAATCAGCATTTATTAAGCACCGACGGTGTGCCAGGACCTGTGAGGTACCACACAGTTCCAAAGGTCGCCGTGGTGAGCCAGTCTGAAGCTTCTGCAACTCTCAGCTACTTCCCCAGATGGTGGGAGGGGTCCTGGGTTATTTCAATTTCACGCCTTTTACTATCTTGGCACAGAAATATATTTAAAAAGATATGTATATATAGAGAAGGGGTTAGAGAAGGGTTTCTGAAATAAACACCCTTCCCAGTAATAGCAGAGACGCTCTAAAACTTATTTCTCACTATATATAAAAATTTGCTTTGCACCCCAATCATTTGACCTTGACCCCTATAAACCTATTTTATTATACACTTTAAACTCGGTATGATTAACGCGGAAATCCTTTCTTCGGCACTTTCTCACCACTGGAAAGCGCAAAGTTCCAAAATAACCTTTCCCAGGCAAGGATTCGTACCTCTGCCGGGGAAGGGGTTGAGTCGCGCAAGACGTGCGGGTGCGGAGCGAGAGCCAGAGAGAACTTCCAGCGCGAAAGGAAACAAAACTTGTGGCTGGTGTTCAAGCGGGCAGGTCTTCGTAATCCTGAAGCCCCCTCCTGTGTGGGGGCTCTCGGGGGCTGCTCGAGGAGCGCCAGGGTTTGGGTTCGATCCCGACGTCCTTGACCTAAATTTCTGCGCGGTGGCTGGAAAAAGGGCGCAGAGCAGGGCGGGCAGCCGGTGCCATCCCCAGATCCCCGCGGCCGGGTACAGCGAACTTGAATGGAGAGAGGCAGAACTGAAAGGGGTGGGGGCGTCTTCTCCCCAGCCCGAGCGAGAAGCCTCCGCTACCACCCGCGCCTCCCCCTCCCCCGATCCCCCCGCCCCCCCAGAGCCCATGTGATCCAGGGAAGTCGGGGTGCGCGCCCCCACGTCCGGCGCCCGACGGCCCGGAGGCGGGGCCCACTCGGGCCGTGGGGTTCGCGCGACACCCCCGCGGGTCCGGCCGCTGGGGGCTGAGTGTGCGCGCGCCGGCAGGCGGGGGCCGCACCGGGGTGCGTGACGTCACCGGCATTGGTTACACGACGTTCTAGAACTCCGCCCCAAGTGCGCCGGGGAGGAGGGGGAGGAGGAGGAG